>JABXWE010042566.1:0-12428 GCA_014611495.1 Limonius californicus | reverse complement strand
GATCCTCGCGGTCCGTGCCCGCGAATGTTGCAGTAGGGGGCGGCGTTGGCGCATGTGCCAACGAAAGCGTCAATGTTCGGTTGTGGAGACGTGTCGCAAATACGTCTTCTAATTGTTGTTGGGCGCCACTCGGTTGTGTACTCCGAGAAGTATTTGTTGTTTCGCTCCATGCGTCGCTGTTGCTGTTGGCGGCGGCGATGGCGGCGGTGGTGTTGGATGAATCAGTTTCCGCCATGTCGGAATGTTGCCGGCTCCAGAGGCGTGTCTCAGGACGTCGGGTCGGCGGCTCACTGTCGCCTGTTGTCTGCATAGGGCCCCACGTTGGGCGCCAATTGATACCCGGGGCAGTTAAGGCCCACGGAACTCACTGGATATTCTTGTCCGGGACTGTTAAAGCCCACGGAAAACTCACTGGATATTCTAGGTAAGTAAAACTCTCATGGTATTCTAAGTTGGTTTATTAGGTGATTCTTGGAGGGGAGCCGGTGAGCGACTGCGCAATGAAGCAAGGGGCTCCATATTTAAGGCCAAGGAAAGAGGAAGGAGCCAGTGCAAATGAGACGAAGGGAGGAGCCTGTGCAAATAAGGGGTGGAGCTTGTTGAAATAAGGGGTGGAGCCTGTTGAAATAATGCACTGCGAGCTCCCGCTGGACTTGCGGTAACAGTACCATGTCCCACTATGGACCACTTTCCCCTATTTACTTGGCTATTACGATGTAGTGTAGTTTGCAGATACCAGTAAATGCTTCTTACATATTATTCAAATATTTAATAAACCGTATCTCTTTAAATGTAGTAGTTAAACTTAAATCTGCTACCAAAAAACGGCATGTTACTTATTAAATCAACTCAAATTCCATATTAGTAAACGATCCCATTTAACTCTGATTTATTAAAAAAAAAACACAAAATGTTTTTTTGCATTATTAATGAAGAGTTATATTAAACACTTGGTGATTTCGTTTCAAAACGCCAATCACACTTCCGTTATAAATACAAATCTTCCAATTAGCGTTCTACGCATGCGACCATTCCACATTAATCTCTTTGCCGTTATGGTGTCTGTAATATCCGTGTCTGTAGCCATTTTCTTCCTAACTGCGTTTCGAACCCTATTCTATCGTGCAATCCTGCAGCACCTTCTCCCCAAGTATGTGCGTCCAGAAAAGTATTAGATCTTTTGATCCCACTACCATTTCCTGAAGTCTGCAACCTATCCAACGATATCAATTTTCAAACAAATTCCGTTTCCTTAACGTGAAATTTAGAGGCAACAATGCATGTTTCACTGGTATAAACCATTAGGTATTATTTCGCGTACTCTAAAAAATAAGATCGCTGGAACACTTTTCTGTAACGTTTTAGTTTCATATTAAAATCTAAAAATAGACTTTTCCCTTATGGTTTAATATAATTAAGAATTTTACGGTATAATGATGTTTGTAATTTGATCTTATCATGGGAGCTGCTTCTAAATTGGATTATTATCTACAAAATTCTAGAAATAGTCCGTTCTCTACGTCGCGTTGAAGTATCTGGGAACGATTTTTCTGAATGCGTCTTGATGAACTAACTAATTAAATTCTGAAATATATTACATATCATCGGTATTATACATAAATCACTATTGTCTTTTATCTATTAAAAAGAACCTCTGGAACATTTGTAAATATTTCCTCAGCAGAGGTATAATCACAACCAAATCGATAAGCCGCTTAGCTAAACAGGAAATTCAATCTTCAAGTTCATTAATGGCAAGATTAGCTGCTGAAACGTTGTTAACTAAAAGAATGTATTGCATAATTATGGGGTTCATGGTTCATGAAACTCCTACATACATTTTAAATAGTCGTAAGCAAGAAGTTCGGTGTAATAAAAAGTTTTGTTTTTCTCAAAATATTGCTTATTAAACAGGATCCATTTCAGTTCAAGTCGAATTGATAAGTTCTTATTAGCTATAGAAAAAATAAGGAAGTAGAAGTAGGAGAAGACATGTTGTATACGCTTTACTTTGCAAACGACCAGATACCAATCGCAGAAGGCACGAACGATCTATGTTACATGCTAAGAAAATTACAAAAATCCTTCAAACTCCCCGGTTTAAAAATTAAAAAAGAATGGAAATATCTGGTAACCGGAAATAACAAAACCCGGAATCTACATCTAAAACAAGAGGAAGTAGAGAAGATTAAATATCTAGGTGGCATATCCCAAAAAAAGGTAACAGTGAAGAAGAAATTCAAAGTTGGACTAATAGAGGTAATAAGGTCAATAAATTCAGTATAGTGGGGTAGAAATCTCGAAAAAACTACTAAGATAAAAATATGGAAGAATATTGTTTAAGGTGTAGTTAGATATGGAGAAAACAAAGGATCATCAATTAAAAGTAATAGGTTACAAAAATAAATTTCTTAACAAGAAGCTGTCGAAAAACCAGAATAAATACAGTACGCGATGATACAATTGAAGATATTATGGAAAAAGATATCATGGGCGGAGTACAAAAACAACAGCTAATATTGTTCGGTCACATGAACAGGGTGGAGGAAAAAGATGATCAAGAAATCAACCTGAAAAACGAAAAAGAAGACGTCTAAGACGCAGCTGAGGAGATGACGTTAATAAAGCCACGAGACAACGAAACATGGAAAAAAACGCCTGTTACCATAGAAAGGCATGGAGATTAGAGGTGGATAAATGCAACAGCTGTAAATATCCTAGTATATTTTTCGTCCAAGTTCGGCCCAAACGTGCTCAATTGGATTACAATCATAGCTTCTCGCTGGCCATGTTAATCTTTCAACATTCATTTTATCAAGGTACTTATTATTTTTTTATGAAAAAAAATTGTAACCGACAAATGACACAAAGGGTATCACATGAGGTTCCAGTATGTGTGTAATGTACCGATTCGTATTTAAAGAACCCCCATCAATAACGAAGAATTCCGTTTTTGCGTGCATGTTGATAACTCCCTATTCCTTTTTTTACATATTCATACTACCATCCCTCCCCCTCGGAACCGCTTTTCGCATTACTTCAGCGGGGTGCGGGCGTCCCTTACATACTAGTCATTCATGCAACATGCACCATGTGTGAAATACGGTCGCCTTAGCCGGGGTTAGTCCACGCGGCCAATCGGATCGCATTTCACTGTGACCTCGACTGACAGCGCTTGTTCGCGCTACCCCATCGAGGTCCCTAACTCCCTATACCTGACCCACCGTCAAACTTTCCCTGTTTACCATCTCATAATTCTCGTAGCGTTCTCTCGCTTTTTGCCAAACTTTAAGGCACCTATTAGGCAAATTCACAGTGTCACGAGACTCATCCATGAATACTATGACGCCCCCGTCGTCATCTTCCTAATTAACGATATTTTGAGCAAACTCTAATCGATATCGTTTATACATTGGAAGAAGTAAAGGAAAATACGCTGGTCTTATATTACTCAAACCCACTTCCATCAGACGCCTTCGAACTGTTCGCTGGCTTATTATAACAATAAAAATCTGTCATTATCTTGTGATGTAACCTTATGACGCCCCTCACCTCTTCTACGATGATGTTCTCTAGTTTCAAGGAACCTACAATTAACTCGCGAGATGGTTGATTAATTGACATTCCACACTGCTGCCATATAATGTTCACTTTTGCCATCATTAAAAAAGATTTTGGCATTGCAGTTTGTTCCGGGTGGAAATGAGGAGTTTTTCTTTACATACTCAAAAATTATATATTGATCAAATATCAACTTTTGCAACTTGTAAGGAAGTCCTAAAGATAACATGAAAACTTTGGAAAAGTGGGGGATTTACGAAATTGACTGATCTCACTGTATTCGAAAATGTATTGGGCAAACTAATCATAATATTCACATTAGGTTTAAAGAACACGTAGCTTCCTTCAGAAATCATAGCTTTGATAAAGCAAGTGTTGCCCACTATTTAGAAAACAGGGCACAATATAAAATTAGAAAATCTGTAATTGTTACTTTTTTTGTAAATATCGCTGTGGTCAAGGGTTTTTTCAAAGTTTTGACAGCTATATTGTTTTGTATACCTAAGATTCTCATATCTGAAACTTCTTTTGCTAAAACTAATAACAATTGATAAAATCGACTCCTCTTCGTTTTAAAAACAACCTGTAGGATACTAAATCTGACGATTTTCTCCGAAGAGATTTTATTGATTTGATTCGCGTGTTGCAAAATCTAATTTCTTCAAATACACCTGCTGCTCCTTAGTATAGCTGCGTGTAGCTTCCTCGTCCGGTTCGGAATTCGCATAATTCATACTACTGTGACTGTCACAAATTAAAATTTGTAGCAGTACATACCAGCACACTGCTCATTTATCTTATGAATAAATTAAAATATGTACAATCAACGATAAAAGTAATTATACCACTAAGTAGTAGCCACAAACAGCGAACACAATTTTCAGGAGCAACGACAAGAATTGGTATAAAGCTGGCGGTCTCTTTTCGCCCTTGCGATTTAAATTCCGCATTTACTAAGTTAACTGACCGGTCAAAGTAGGTTTTTTGGTAGTCTCGCAAGCGACAAATCCAGTTCCTGACAGTCAGAATTTTTTTCTAGATTATTTTTTTTTTTAATTTTTTGTGTGAGTTTAAAACATTTCAGCCCCATGAAACTAATAATACCACAAAAGAAATGATACGGAATTTAATATATAATGTATGGTCTGCTGTAATGTCTATTTGTTAATATTGTTCCTTATTTATGAAAACATTGTATAGAGATAAAACAGAATATCAAATATACCATTTTCATTCCCAAATGAAAAATAACCGCACACCAAAGGTACCATATTTTATAAAATAATTCACACCTAACAATGCATTGAACAATATTTTACTAAATTTTTAATACTGAAATTTTAAGAATTGAAGTATAACATATATTTCCTAAATACGTAGCCTAAAAAAGCTCTTATACAAATCATCACTATTTATTAGATGGTGAAAAGTGTATTCCAAGGGATGCAATACCCGTGAGGGTGACTGTAAAATAATTTTCCTATTTCCACAATGGAGAGTGTATTTTACTTTTTTGAAATTGAATACTAAACAACAAATTGCCCCTGGAGGTAGTTTCACCAGAATTGTAGCACCAGAATATGAAAAATAGCTTCAATACAAGTTAGTGCTCTTTATGGGGTTGATAGTGCATTTTGAAGAGGTAAAGTATCCATGCTTATACATAATGGCAGAGTTCACAACAATGAGAATTTTATGAGACTCCTCAATGTATTGTAGAATGTTTTGAGGGATCAGTTTAGTAGAGTATATAATGACACTAGTAATAATCGTAACTTGCCATATCCTGAAATGTTAAACTTGAACAATTCATTATGTGTAGACATCGATACAATTTCTAGCTCTGAGGTACAAGCTGCAATTGATAAACTGAAAAATAAATCAACTGCGGGAGAGGATCAGGTACCGAGCTTTTTGGTGAAGGATTGTTCTGGTGTGTTTTCTGAACCCTTAAGTATCTTATTCAATCTGTGTCTTAAAATTTCTGTTTTTCCCGATAGATGGAAAGTCACAAGGATATGTCCTGTACATAAAAGCGGAGAAGCTGATAATGTAACAAATTACAGACCAATTGCTATCTTAAACAATTTTGCCAAGTCTTTGAAAGAGTCTTATATGAGCGTATCTACTCTTCTATTAAATGTTGTATCTCACCTTTTCAACATGGATTTGTTGAAAAACGCTCGACCGTCTCTAATCTCTGTTGTTTTACTCAGTATGTATCGGAATACTTGGACGTTCAAGGTCAGGTAGATGTAGTGTATACGGACTTCTCGAAGGCCTTTGATCGTATCAGTCATGACATATTACTAAAAAAACTTTGTAACTTTGGATTTAGTCATTCCCTCCTTTCCCTGTTCGAATCATACTTATCTAATCGTCAACAATATGTCTTCTATAGTGGCCATAAATCTACATGTTTTATAGCTAAATCAGGTGTTCCGCAAGGGTCGAATTTAGGACCTCTATTGTTTCTATTGTTTATTAATGATATATGCGTAGACCTCAACTGTGAAGTTCTCATGTTCGCTGATGACCTGAAATTATTTGGCACAAACTGTATCATCCTCTAATAAAACATTAGGCTTTGTCTTGAGAAACTGCAAAGGTTTCAACAACTTACTTGTTTTAAAAACTCTTTATTTTACGCTTGTTCGCTCCAAATTAGAGTACGGTGCACTTGTGTGGCAGCCGTTCTACGGAAGTCATAAACTGCTAATTGAAGGAGTTCAAAGAAGGTTTCTGAAATTTTTGTGGTTTAAGAAACATCATGTCTATCCTGAGAGAGGATTTGCTTATGAAACGTTGTTGGTTGCTTTTGATACTACCTCCCTTGAATTTAGAAGGGTAAATAATGGAATAATTTTTTTGTTTAAGTTGGTGCATTACCAAATTGACTGTGAATATCTGCTCAGTAAACTCAATATACATGTTCCTGGAGCATCAACCAGAAATCACAAAACCTTCTACATTCAAAGAACTAGAACAAATGTAATGCTTAAATCGCCAATTGTGATTATGTGTAGTAACTACAACAAAATTAGTGATGCATGTGACATCTTCTCATGCACCTATAAGCTCTTTTTAAATATTGTGAAAACAGCTATTGAGCCCTTGATGTAAAATAACAGATTGTTCATTTAACCTCTCAATTGGTCGTTTGGCACAATTACCTTATAGTTAACCTAATAGTTAAGCTGTACATTATGTAATATTTATGGGTTCTAGATATAATTTATGTTAGTCTTTTATGCATGTTATGCAAATCTTTGTTGTTTAGCCGTTATTTTGTAAATTGTCCTGTAATTGGGAAACTGTTGGGCAATCAATTATAAATAAATAAATAAATAATTTTCTGAACAAAGTGCGGAAAATATCTTTTCCGGGAATTCAATCTTCAAAAACATTAACAGTTGTATAGTTATGATATTTGTTATTGTTAAGTATTTTAATGGCTCGACTATACGTACTCGTACATTCCTCAAGCTAAACCACAATACCTATCGGTCGCTACTAAACAAATCAGAAATCCGACGATTACGACAGTTAGGTTTTATCCCAGAGGTTAGAACCAAAATGTGAGTACATTAAGATTATTTGCGGAATGCATTATATATCCATTATACCGAGTGTATCTAATATGACGGAAAACACGGTAATTCTCCTTCAAATACTGGTTAAGATAAAACTGCATTCAATTTTATCTTTGATTTAGTACTTCCAGAGCTATTTTTAATCAAAGATTCTGACTTGATTTATTTTGTAATTATTTTTAAGTTCCACACCTTGATGAAATTAATATTACAACTTAACAACTTCCAATGTCTTGCTACGTTATACAACATTATATCAGAAACTTTCATACCTTTAATATTTATTGGTATTTTGCATTATCATCACCTAGGAAACATGTTTATAATGACGTACTGTAACGCACATTAGAACAAAAAACTGTAGGAACTTCCAATACTAATTTTAATAATCTTTAAAAAACAAATAACTTCTACGCTAAATATTTAAGGACAAAATGCATCATCGTCCAGTTTTCGCCACAGAATCGCATCGCACTCTTTTTTCGCCTTCTTACATATATCTTGTATAGAAAAAATAAACGATATGATGTTGTTACTTTAAATTCGATCTAATACCGAACCCTTCTATAAAATGTAAAAATGCGTCCATGTTTTGGTATGATTTATAGGAATGAATATCACATAAACTGTTACACCCAAAATACTTCCTGACACACCTCATGCATTTATAATGTATTCCTGGCATATGTTGAATCTCCTATGCGCACCTGGCATATTTAAATGTTTAGGTATGTATTCATACATGCACATTCAGAAACGTTTTTATAAAACAGACGTGTATTGCGGAAAATCCACGGTTTTTAAAAACACTTAGAAAACAGAGCATTGGAGAGATAAAATGATGCTGAATATAAATGTTGTGGAAGATTCGTGTTTTTCTGTATTAGGTAGATATAAATGGAAACGAAAAAATATATAGCTCATGGCTTTAATCAATATTCTAACTTCAAAGATGACAGCTATTTGATAACAAAAAATGGCGATCATAGATCTTTTCCTCATGGCTGGGTAGATTACTTACAAATATGAATCTTCTGAGAATTGGGTGCTTATACGATCGGAGTCGAGCTACACGCCTTCTTTTTTGTCAGTTTATTGCTGGAATACTACAACCATTTTTTGTATGGGTTTGTTTCAAAGAGCGCTCTACAATCTGACGCAAACAATTTTTGATTGAATATTAAATCGCAAAACAGCGAATTTCAATTCTTGTGCTAAATAAAGATATTTTCTAAGTTCTAGCGAAAAACGTTACTAAAGAATGGAAAAAGATCTTTATTTCTGAAACAACTCATGCATTTTTGAATATTGGTTACTAAACTATTAATTACAAGAAACGAGATATAATAATTAATAAATGCAACAGTAATGTAACAAAATAAACTCATTTAGGCTGACTGGAGAATTTTTTCCTACGCTAAATTGCTTACTCATGATATACCATAGGTGTCCTATAGGATTAAGGTCGGGGCTACACACCGGCCAATTTAAATTTACAATATTTTGGTTCCTAAGATATTTCCCAACAGCTGCAGCTACATACGGTCTAACGTTATTGTCCATAAGCACTATGTCATCACCAACGATTGCGGCTACAGGTACCACTTTATCTTGGACTATCTCAAGTGAGGAAACCCTAAGTTGCCTCCTTGAGCCTCACTTCCCTGCGAAGAAGCCAATGTAACGGCGACTGAGGCCAAACAGCAGGTCCATCCTACTGTGTCGAAGACTTTGGCTATTTTTAAGGATTTTATTGTCTTTTTAATATGGAAAACACTTTTACATAAAGGGCCTTATAACAAAATTGCGCCTAAGACCTCAAAGGAACATAATCCGCTACTGATGTGAACTAATAAAGTTTTATTACAATATTTTTCAAATCTAGAAGCACTTTGAAAAAAATCAAAAATTCGGGTAGGCAGTTCTATAAGATATAATCGGTTTTGCACATAATTTATTAAAATTCGAATATAATGCAAGACCACTAAGAACTCTGCTTTGCAAAGCGATATTCCACAAACGTGATAAAATTTAAATAATCGGACATATAAGCGTTTAAATATATTCCACTCTTTCTTCCTGTATATATTTAACTTTTTCTATACATTGACATCTTTCACCTGTTCGAAACATTTAAAATTAAATTAAAATTTCCAAAACTCTTCTGCTTTAGTCTTTCAATGTTCCGATAAAGGTTTAGATAAGCTAACAGTTACATTTATCCTCCTTGTATGGTATTTTCATTCCTTCCATCGCCCGATAGTCTACGTTAGAGGTTAGTTTACTTATTCCATAAGATTAAACTTTAGTAGAAGCAGCCGACAGTACTATTTCGGCAGTAAGGCTGCTGCGACTGTGTACCAGGGATACAAAATGTTTCGAGCGGATGTAAATATAAATAAAGGGTTTTTAAAATTAGTGCTATTTTTCTGGAGTAGTTCCTAATAAGGGAAGATTTTGTGGATGAAATTTTAATAATTCAAGAAGCGGAAATTGTTAGTGATTTAAATCCACACCGAAAACTTATGGTCGTAATATTTTAATTTTGGGATGATTTATTTATATTTCATAAACCCTTGTTCCTTTATGTAACTTTGCGATTTTATATAAACGGTTCATTATATTATATTACCTACTACAGGTGCGTTAGTAGCGTTAGTACAGCCACTGCAGAAAAAATAATAGTAAGGGTTACACATGCAATTGCAAATTCCCATATGTTATTACCAACTACGCCAAGTGACGTTGAGTGCCATTCTTCACAGCCCCAGCGACTAGTAAACACACTATAGGTATCTTTGTTTATCTCACTGCTTTTAAAAGAATGCTATCTTTCCGCACACCATTGTACGAAACTTGCCACACATTCTTTTGACCTAGTGGTAGTTAATCAATAAGAATTTGGCCGATACCTAGCCAACATGATAAGTTGTATTGAAAAACGTCACTATGTTGTCGGGTAGATTTATCCTAGGGGTTAATTTATATCACCTGGCAACTGTCAGAAAATTTTATCGGAACATTGAAAGACCCGCCCTTAAAGGAATAAAACATATAAAAGAACAAGAAATTTCATTTGACATTCTATTTATGTTTTACAGTCGGAATTTGGGATCAGATGAATATACAGAATTTAGTTTTTCTTGAATTATATTGTTGAATACATTACGCTTTCGTCTGTTTTGTATGTTAATAGTAATTGTATATATTATATCCAAAGAGAATAATCGAATAAATCCGTACTTCAAATATTTGTTAACTTCAACAGAAATTATTATGGGCAAAACTGTATCAAAATATTTTAAACATGACTAGCTGTATTTGAATAATTATTTGTTTTTTGTTGCGACTTTTTTGCTTACTAAAATATTTGTTACCACTTTACTAAATTAAATAAATTATACCTAAAGTGGAACAGTTTAGAAATGCAAGGACTTGGCATCTAAAGCGATGTGTTATTTAAAACTAATGCAAACGCACAAAGCCTTCCTGTAATTTCCATTATTGTTATAAATTAAAAGTTGTTAAAAGCGAAAAAATATTATATTACTAACGTCTATCCTTTTATTTGCGCGTTTCTAAGAAAAGTATCAAAATGCAACCTTCCCCGTCATCTGGTTGTTAAACATATTATCTGAGGAATACTGTACTCAGTTTTAATAAAATCCCATACACAGTCGATACATATTACCTCGTAATAGTGCCCAAATCTGTGTTTTTAATGTTAATGTTAATATTAAGTGGCTCGATAAGAACCAACTGGGTTAAACCGTTAAAACGTTTAGATTCGATACCTAAATACCTGCAATGTAGCGCAATATAAATCTAGTGCTGCAATCAACCACACAAAGTTTCCAATCTTGATTACTTATAAATGCCTAAATGCCTAAACCTTCGATATTTTTGTGGCCCGTATACGACTTTAAACTGTACGCCTGCCTTGGAAGTAATCAGAAGCACGTAACCGAATAGTGTCGGTACCCAACAGTGGAACGTGGAAGGTGCTAACGATGCGGTTTTTACTAGAAACAGCGACAGAGACTTTAGCGTTCATGACTAGTAACTTCAGATAACAAAATTGGCAACGGAATTTCCTTAAATGCCGCGTTTGTATTCTAGTTGCTATTCAAGCTGAAAATCTACAAACTTTTCCTAGATTTTTACGTAAGCGAGCAAAAGAAAAGTTTAACAGAACTAAAACCAGTAGTGATGATAACATTAGTATTTTTATTGCCAGTTAATATTAAGTGGCTCGATAAGAACCAACTGGGTTAAACCGTTAAAACGTTTAGATTCGATACCTAAATACCTGCAATGTAGCGCAATATAAATCTAGTGCTGCAATCAACCACACAAAGTTTCCAATCTTGATTACTTATAAATGCCTAAATGCCTAAACCTTCGATATTTTTGTGGCCCGTATACGACTTTAAACTGTACGCCTGCCTTGGAAGTAATCAGAAGCACGTAACCGAATAGTGTCGGTACCCAACAGTGGAACGTGGAAGGTGCTAACGATGCGGTTTTTACTAGAAACAGCGACAGAGACTTTAGCGTTCATGACTAGTAACTTCAGATAACAAAATTGGCAACGGAATTTCCTTAAATGCCGCGTTTGTATTCTAGTTGCTATTCAAGCTGAAAATCTACAAACTTTTCCTAGATTTTTACGTAAGCGAGCAAAAGAAAAGTTTAACAGAACTAAAACCAGTAGTGATGATAACATTAGTATTTTTATTGCCAGTTTTTAATTAGATGCACAAGTTTAATTGAAGCCCCTAATTTTCTTATTACGATGTTTTAGCGGCACGAAGAAACACTATTCATTTTTTTGCCTTAAAAGCGTCAAGTAAACTTTTTTCTTTAAGAATTCTTAAGACAAAACTGCAGGAAAAAATTTGCTTCGCAGCTTAGTTTTCTTGTACGATGGTGTTAAAGTTAATACCTTTAGTGCAGAATTTTAGCCAAATAGTTATAAGAAATTAAGTAAAACATGTATTTCCTTAATGATGAAACTTAAATTAATTCAAAACCGCTAATTAACATTGAATTAGCAATTTAGTTCTTCGTTTGCAGTTACTGTTAAAAATCATACTTTTGGTAAATGTACAATTTGACAACAATGCAGGTGCATGGGTACTGTGATACAAATTTCGAAAATCTGTTTGCGTTTTGACACGTGTGTCAAGTAAATCAATGTTGAACGAATTCCCCATTAAATTCGCATTTAATTCGTGTTATGGAGTTCACTTGTGTCTTGACCATCATTATGGC
>JABXWE010042565.1:0-25490 GCA_014611495.1 Limonius californicus | reverse complement strand
AGCCTTGTAAGTCTATTCGTTACGAGGCAAGGTTTTAGGATAGCGCTTGAACAACCGTTTTGAGGAAAATAACTCTACTGTTGAATAAAGATGATATAAACAGTTTATTTGAGCTTTATGTAATAGTATCTAAATTAAGTACAAAAAAGTATACTTACTGGGCATTTTAAGCCAAAGTGCGCATTTGCCAGCCCTAATCCGTTTTTACCGATCTGGTTGTAAACCTTTCCAATCTGCCTAGTAGGAATTGGCAACGGTGATGACAATGTTAGAAGACGAAACAATCAGTTCTTTTTCAGATTCTGACAGTACGACGCGCTTTTCACTTGTCTGGCACATTTTATTATATATGATAAAATCAATTCCGGCACAAGTTATTCTTGAGAACTCATTAAATTATAAGCAGTCGCAATTTGATAGTTCGTGGAATAAAATTTGTTGTTTATATAACGCCAGTGTATTTATTCTACAACTATTATATTCATGCTGGCACATCAGTGCAAACCACTCTCTAATCATTAAAGCGGACAAAGCAAATGGTTTAAAGATTACTTATCTGTATGACATTGAATTACTAGCTATGAGGAAGTATGCTTTTTAGTTCCCCAAGGGTAAATTTTAGGTCCATTGTTATTTATCCTTTAGATTAATTATATAAATTTATCTGTGAAACACCGCCAAATCAGAATTGCAGACTATACGAGCAGATAATGATGTGAACAATGCAGTAATTAAATACCTACTGAAAATATTTTTGAAAGGTTTAAATGAATTCACCTAAAATAAAAGCAATGATAATGATTTTACTAGTGGGTATTAGGTACGCAATACGGCAACGAATGTGTGGTAGGCAGGCGGTGTAAAATAGAGTATGGTCCTAAAATTAAACTTCATTAAACGTTTAAAGAACATAATAATTAATTTATAAGTAAAGCTGCTTAGAAGGCAGATTTCTTTGAACAAATCATTTTGAATTAAACATCTAGTTTAGAATATTAAATGATTATTGTGTCACATTTTGAATATTGTGTTAGCAATTGAGGGAGACAAAGGCTACAATGCAAGGCAAGACCTATCGAGGAATGTGGGAAAAAATATGCTTCCTAACAGTGTGCTAAGCATAAACTGCGCCCATAAGAAAAACTACAGGTGGCGGTATAACACAAAAACGAATCATCCTAGAAATAAAAGACGTTCACTGTTCAATAAAGTGTAATAATCATAAATAAATAATATATAATATAATAAGCGAGATCCCCATTTTGGCCCTCGAATTTCAATCACGGTGTATAGGCCAACCATATAATGCATCATCAAATCCCATTTAGAATATATGTACAGGGTCTGGTAGAGCAATATGACAGATTTGAGATGGCTGTCGTTCGGGCACTAGTTGTTATACAGATCGTCTCTGTTTTTTTGGAAACATAGGAAATACATGAGTGCAACAAGGAGGTGGGATAAAAGATAGAGAAATGATATATAGGGTTTGGGGAAGGGAAAATAAGTATCCATGGACACCAACAAATAGTATGCCTTGACCGTATTAAATTTAATTTAATGTCATTTTGGTCTATTTGTCATATTACATTTAATTTCCAAATAATTTGTAGTAAAATGAAATTATTAAAATGACTTACACACTAGAAGAAAAAATACAAATAATTAAGTGGGTTTATGCCGGTAACTCAATTATCGACACAATTAATTTATTTGTAAATGCATTTGAAAATCGTCCTATTCCATCTCCATCAACAGTGTCGAAGACTGTGAAACATTTTGAAGAAAGTGGATGTATTGCAAAGTGTAGAAAATGTCATCCAACCAATGGCAACCGCATCAATGCTGAAAAGGAAGAACGTAAGTTGTTGGTTTATGCAAGTGTAGAGCTAGATTCTTCTAAATCTTGCCGACAAATAGCTGAAGAAATAGGTACCAATAAGGACACCGTTCAAAGAACTTTACAAAGAGAAGGATATCATTCTTATAAAATAGCTACCAGTCAGCAAATCTTTCCAGAAGATAAAGTAAGAAGAATGGAGTTCTGCGAAGATATTATGGAACGGGCAAATAATGACGATCATTTTATTTCAATGATCTGTTTTACAGACGAATCCTCATTTCCATTACTTGGTAGACATAATCCGTCCGCCGTTAGATTTTGGTCCCGTAAAAATCCACATATTCGAATGGATTACAGGACTCAGTATCCTCAGAAGCTGAATGTTTGGGCTGGGATTTTAAATGACGGCGTTATTGGGCCGTTTTTCATTGAAGGGAATTTGAACGGAGATAAATATTTGATTATGTTGCAAAACCAAATAATACCTGCGTTACAACAAGTTCCTGTTGATTTTCAACAAATTTGGTATCAGCAAGATGGCTGTCCGGCGCATAACACTGCTGTGGTGCAAGGATATCTGAATAATATCTTTCCTAATCGTTTGATTAGCACACGGGGAACAATTTTATACCCACCGAGATCGCCCGACTTAGCTTTACTTGATTTCTTTGTATGGGGGTACATAAAAGAAATAGTTTACAACAGCGAGAGGGCCAACAATCTAAATGAATTGCGTCAAAAAATTGTTGATGCTTTTATAACCATTACTCCTGCAATGTTAAATAAAACACGGCGAAGTTTTTACAACCGGATGGGATACTGTTTAGCTGAGCAAGGGGGTTTATTTGAACATTTAATATAGTTTTCATTTTGTTAATAATTTCGTTAATTTTGTATGAAATTCTTTATTTGCTTTGATAATACTATTCTTTATTATTTTGTACTGATTTTAATTATTATTGACATGCATGTCACATACAATTACATTTATTATGTCAAATATGTTAAATTGATTTTCATAATAACCATAGATACTTAAATTCCCCACCTTTCATCTCCTACGGTCTGTCCTTGTTGCACTCATTGCTATGTTTCAAAAAAAATCGAGACAATCTGTATATAGGAGCGTGGGAGTAACGTCTGTGAGCCATGCCATCTCTAGTTTTATGTCAATGAAAATTAGTATTACAATTGGTAATGTAGGTTCACATATGGTATGACATTTAAATACATTTTTCTTGTCAACAATATACAAAGTCTGGTAACATGTGTAAGAGAATTAACGAAAAATTTAGTTTTCAAAGGTATAACTAGAATTCTATTTTGCTTAAAACCTTTTTTTAACAACTAAGTATTTTTTAACAATGACAGTGGAATAATGAAATGAAATCAATATCTTAAGCTTTTTTTTTAAATACTTAAAATGAATATACGATGGGAGTATTTATGCAGACAGTGCGAATAATCTACTTCCGGTATTTACCTGTTCAGATTAGAAAACTGCAAGAAACCTTAGCCGGGGTAATATATTGGTCTCAAGTAAGAAGACTCACCTTTGGAAATACTACGAGGAGATTTTTTTTATGTTATCTACCTAGCTATGGAAACAAAATGCTATCGTGATAATTTTATTATGTCAACTCTCTGAGACATTTTAGAGTGTATCCTCCAATTTTGATACAACTCGCTTAAGATTTGTAATTTCGTAGAGTTAGGGGTGCAAAAATGAGTGAGTTAAAACTTGAATCAAAAGAAGGCAATAATCCAAAGAATATCCATGGGAGAATGGTGGCTGTGTATGGGGAAAATAGCCTGTCCTATTTTCAAGTTAAATTTTGATGTAAGCAATCAAATGGGACAGAGAGTCAATTTAGGATGACCCAAAGTGCGAAAGACCTCTTGAAGCACGAACACAGGATACCATAAAGAAAGCTGAAGATTTGGTGTTGACTGATCGCCGAGTGACCGTTTCAGTTATTTCAGGAGAAACAATTACATATATCAGAAACATCTGTTTTTAAAATCCTTTATGAAGTTTGGGAATGAGCAAGTTGTTAGCACGATGGATTCCCAGGCTACTCACTCCTGAACAAAGATTGTGTAGGCGACAAATTTGCGAGGATAATTTGGCGGCTTTATCCCATGATGCGGACTACTTCTTTAAAATTGTAACTGGGGATGACCCCTGGGTACATCACTGGGACCCACCGACGAAACAAGAGTCCACGCAATGGCTTTATGAGGGCTCTCCACCACCCAAGAAGGCGAAGACGCAGTTCTCAGCGGGAAAAGTGATGGCAACATGTTTTCTGGGATGCTGAAGGGATTTTATGGGTTGAGTATATGCCAAAAGGGTCTACAATAACAGGGAATGTCTACAAAGAAACAATAATCAATGTGAAAGCAGCTATAAGCGAGAAAATACCTCACAATTTTACCCAGCAAGTTGTGATTCTGCATGACAACTGCAGGGTGCATAAAGCACGAATCGTTAAAGAAGCAATTGATGAATGCGACTTTGAGGAATTACAACATCCAGCCTACAGTCCCCTATGTGACTGTTAGTATTATCTATTTCCAAAACTCAAAAAACACTTGAGAGGACGTCGCTTTTTGTCGAATGAGGACTTGAAAAAGTCTGTGGAGTCGTATTTTGCAGACTTTCAAAAGAGTTTTTTTCGAAGACATAGCGTTATTAGAAAATCGTTGGAATAAGTGTGCAACCGTTAATGGCTCTTATGTTGAAAAATAAAATTTTGTTTGTTCTCTAATTTGTTTTCTTCATACTTAGGTAGATAACATAAAAAACTCCCCTCGTAGTTAAGACGATGGTACCTTTTTAGCACGTTTTTCTTTTTAAAACAATATAATTTTACCTTTATGGATATTGTTGCTATATTATTCTTCAACAGCTAGTCTTTTGAAGTGATATAACTTATATTATTTGTATTAGGTACTATTTACCATCTACCATTTACTATTTTACAATAATTGACAATTCTGTAAGCAATATATTTAAAACATGTAAATACAACAAACATTGTTTACTAGTATAAGTGCTTCTTATAATCTACAGTAACAATCTATAAACATCTGATATTACATTATATTTTTGACTTTTTCAAATTCCAAGGATATTATTAACACTAGAAAAATATATAACCGGTAATTATACTTAAAATTTAACACTCATCGTTAGTAGAATCAGCTAAAGAATAAATTGAACACAATATTCATAACAAAAATGTACACAAACAATAAAGTTATCATTTGTTTCTATTTATTTACATTAAATTACATTGGCAGTGTTTAGCAATTAATAAAACTTAATAAGAGATTAGTTTTTGTAACGATTTCTAGCTAAAATTTACACCACATCATAGGCATCTTAAGATTTATGGAATTTTCAGATTCATTAATTAAATGATAGTTGTTATGGTCCCTTCGTGTTCCCTGCAGCTCTAGCAACAAATGCTTGGTACGCCTGTGAACTGGCATAATTACAGTATTCACAGAATCCTGGTGATCCCTGAGGACCTGGAGCTCCTCGTAAGCCTGGGAGGCCTAGTATAAATGTATACATTACCACCACGAACAAATTAAGTTTTGTATGGCATGGCAGTATATTTTGAATATATATAAATGTTACAAACCTGGTCGACCTGATTCGCCCCTATCACCAGCTCTGCCTGGTAATCCTATACCTTCTGGACCAGATGGACCTACAAAATTCATATAGTGATGATATTTGATATATATTCTCGAAAAATATTTAATGCTATACCTGGTAAGCCCCTGGGTCCTACAGGACCCTCTACACCAACCCCTTCAGGACCTCTGTCTCCTTTTTCACCTCTATCGCCAGTTGGACCAACAGATCCAGGTGGCCCTTGGGGACCTGGTAAGCCCACAAATCCTCTTTCGCCTTGTAGTCCAGGTGGACCTTGATCACCTACATTTTATATATCAGATAAATACAAGTATTGTTACAAAATGGTTGATGATTCAAGCAATTGTGGAAAATTAATTATCTACGGCCAAGCATCAAATATACTGTTACATTAGGACCTAAAATACATTAACTGCGCATGCACAACTTATTAATTTTTAAACACAAGCTAACCTGGGATTCCGGGGATCCCCGATTTTCCAGGTTTCCCGGTTTGAGCTGGCCCTGGGGGCCCAGGAGGCCCCCGCAATCCCAGTATTAATTCTTCCATTCGCTCTGCATGCAATGATTCCAAATTAGTCCATGGTATTACGAATGTTCATCTATTACTACGCAGAGTGAATGTCAGTGTCCGCTCGAGAAACATGTGAAAAGCATATGAAAGCCATGAATCTTACATTTTGTATGTTAGTGAACAAAGTGCCAAATGAACTACTACTGTTGATAATACCTGGAGGCCCTTGCAGACCCGCCGGGCCTGGCCTACCAGGTTTACTTCGACCTGGAGGCCCTGGAGGACCTATTAACGTTGCAGTCAGTTCGCTCAACTGGTCTAAATGAATAAACTTTTTAATATCAAATATTTATGAAGTCCCTTATACGAATATGTATTTATAGTTAAACAATATTTATAGTTAAAGAAAATAAGAAAACAAAATAGTACCTCTTAAAACTGATGCACATATATCACGAACTTCTGCTTCAGTGTAACTGCGTCCCTAAAAAATTATCACATTATAAGGAATACATACTATATAAAACAGGTATTATTATAATTACATAGTAAAATCCTTTTTTTAAACAAAAATTTCACTTTCAAATTAGAGAAGATGTAAAACGAATACAGTGGCGTTACAATAAATTTTCGGCTTTTAAGGGGCTGCTAAAGTGACTCAAAATAAGTTAGAATTAGCATTTTCTATTGTCACCGTAGCTACGTACTACTTGCGATTTTTGAACTAACAAACATATCCAAGATTGAAAAAATCATATGAATTGATGATAAATGGTGCCAAAAATAATAATAATTATCACAATGCCACCCCATAGGTGAAGGGTGGAAGAAGTTGTATTTTAGCATTAAACATAATTAGCAAATAAAAAAAAATTACAAATACTTTTTTGTAAATTACTTATTATATAAATACTCGATAGTTAAATGTGTATACATAAAAACAGAGCACCCCCCAAATATAAAAAAAACACAATGATACATTTTGGAGTTTGGTATACATGGTAAGTCTTCTACGACGAATCCGCTTGATATCTGGTTCATATGAAATATTAGAAAAAATATTTTTGGTCAGATTGTAATAGGCAGGACCCCAGTGGCGGTTTTTGAATAAGTGGGCACGGATGCCTCCCTGCTTAAAGTATTAAAATTAATCTTTTCTTTTCTGTATTTAAACAATAATTAAAATTGTCATCCATTCCGCGATTTTCGCCGCAAAGTTCGCGATCGCCTTGCGCGTTTAAATCGGCAGACGTGAAGGTGGCATCTACTCGGCCCCCACGATTCTCTGTATTCGACGAACATCGCCTGACCATACGTATATTATGATTATTGATTATAACGTTCATTAGTGGGCCAAACAGATACGCCCGCGCTCGGAGTTTTCAATTCCAAAGAGCAGTTTTGTGACTTGTAAACAATGAATAGTGGTAATAACCTTTTAAAGATTGACTTTTTATGACTTCCGACTGAAGAAAACTTCAAATTAAAACATTACGCAGGCCCACACCGAATTTAAATTTAACACAAAAAGTGGAGAGAAAAGCACAGAACAGGTGTTACACCTATCGTTTTTCTGCAGAGACTTATAAACTTATACTTTAGACAGAAGTAGTTTTTTTATCCCATACTCTCTAAGAAGAGGTTAAAAAGCGAGTTAAAAGTTATATACACAAGACCCGACTTTAAAGAAATATCTGGTGCTATGAATATTTTAACATTTTGGTTAATAAATAATCTTGAAGAAACTTTTATGGAAACACTGAGACTTCTAAATATTATTGTAACAACACCTGTTACAACCGCCGAAGCTGAACATTGCTTTTCCACATTAAAACGTGTAAACTTTTTACGAAACGCCATGCTTAACGATCTCTTGAATGCTTTGACTACAATGTCTACCAGCAGGTATTTAGTTAACGAAATTATAATTTTGAAGAAAAAGTTGCGTACAAACCATTCCTTGGAATGTTCTCTGTGAACCTCAATTTTTTAAAAATCGTTAGGTTTAAGACTGTTAAAATAGTTAAATAAATATGCGTATTTGCTCTGCGAGTTGAAATTAGTACAGTATTAACGTAAAATGTAAATTAAAGCAAAAATACATCTATCTGGATCATACGCCGATACTGTCTTCTCAGATACTGTGGCATATCGTATTTCCAAATTAAATTGTCAGATGTTTACGATTGCAGTCATTAGGTGTTAATTTAATGGGACTTATTAATTTTTACAATAATTAAAAACCCAATTCGCGGAGTATTACTATTATATGTAATAATGACATCGCGCTAGGAAGAGCACTGAATGCACTATTTTGATGAATTGCCGGGATCTCGCTAGTTCTTTTTTTTATGTTAATGTTAGCGGTGTTAACAATTTATTTTTTACCTAATATTGTTTAAACAGTAAAAATAATTTTATTTTACTGTATACCAATACAGGAATAACTGGATGGAACATATAAACAGAATGGACGATAGCCGTATCCCTCAACAAATCCTGCACTATAGACCACTTGGAAAAAGGAGAATAGAACGACCCAAAACGAGACCAGAAAAAACCTTATAGGTTTAAATCTGGAAGCTAATAATCGCTTTACCGAAAAGCAATGGTTCCTTAAACTCTCCTGGTAGTAAAAATTGGTACGTTTAGTATAAAAAATTAAACAAAAACTAGATTAGCAAAGAAATTATGAATACCGATAACATATTCAAACAATTAAATTTAAATATAAAAAACTAAAAAGATATTGTCCTCGATGGGGATATTGACCCTGTGTTTCTCATGTTAGAACCTGGCGTTTCAATACATCGGTCCACTTAGCCTCTCTTTTGTGCAGTATCATTGCTACATATAATAGTGGTATACAGCGAATTAGGCTCTTTATTTATTTTAATAATTTATTTAAAATTACCAAATTAACGCTTTAATTACTGCAATTGATAATAGTTGACACTAATTTGTAAAAGCGAAATGCCGCATTGAAAGGTATCTGGGAAGGCTGTATAGGCTCAACTTTGTTTTACTGGTATATGATGTCCGTTAGATGATTCTTTATTTTATTTTCAAATTTACTTTAATGCCACACTAATTTAAAGTCATAGACCAAAACCCTAACATTTATTTAAATATTTTAGGACAACTCTTAAAGTAAACAATTTGTTAAAAATTTACTTATTTATCATCTTGAAATAGCGTCCTTCCTGATCAGGCGCCATCGTGCGGGTCACTGCGGGGCATAACCTGTACACCAGCACGGAGTGGCTCTGAACTAACAACTTTCCTTATAAAATATTACAATAGTACGAGTTTAAGTATAAGTCGTATACGTTTGTTTAGTTCGCGCCTATAAAATTTGTGTAATTATTCACGTGATGTCTACACGAGGTCCACCCCGCATGATTACATTTAATGCATGTACTTCTAATATTTATATTAGCAACGCTTACATGCCTATAATTATTATTCTATAGTGCGATTACTATAATTTATTTTGAACCAAATTGTATATAGGGATATTTAAATTTGGCGCTACGTCCAACGGTTACAAGTACAAGAGGGGGTAACCAATAGGATCTGGACAGTTAAATGGCCGGTAGTTGAACAAGTGAGTTAGATGTCAAATGAACTTTTAAAGTTTAATTTTATCAGTGAAAATTTTTATTTTATAAGGTAATTTTCACTTCGATATACTTACTATTCTTGTAGTTTCTAAAATATATTAAAAATGTGTCTTTAATAAGCAGTAAATTTGAATGTTAGGTAAAAACTCGACGGCCCAAGGTTTTGTAACGGTTATTTCATGTTTGGAGAAATTTGAAATTGGCCTTTAATTTTCCAAGTTTAGAACTTTTTAAATAATTTATAAAGCTCTGCATCTAATTGTGTTAATTTGCTTTTATTTTAAGTTTAGGCGAATTTGTAATAAAGTAGAAATTAGATAATTTTTTGAAATAGTACTTTTTCCAAATTTTTTGCTGTTAGATTTCTTGCGTTTTAAAAGCTGTTGTTAGTTATCTTCAAAAGAATGGTAAATTATTACTATTACTAGCTTTAAAATAAATTAAGCTTATGTGCTAGATTTCAATTGTAAAGCTTTTTATTATTTTTATACTTTTAGAACTTTTAAATTCAGATTTTGTTAATTGGAAATATTTTAACAGATGTCATTACGCCAACGAACAGCAGAGGTAAATAATGCCGAACGTGAAAATCTGAACAGACGACCCGGAAAAGTGGCCGTCTCAAAACCATTGGTGAAAAGGCGGCCAGCCCTGGGAGAATTAGGGAATAAACTGAGTAACCAAGAACGTAGCGAAAGTAATATAACAAAAAAATCCGCAGTGGTTAAATCAACACTCCCACAAGCTGTAAAACAAACTACCGTAAAAATACAACAGCAAACAACAAAAATTGTTGTTAAAAAGGAAGTAACAGAAAAGAAATCTGAAACTGTGACCCAAATAAGTTCTACTCTGAAACGGCAAGAGAGTACTTTGAAACATGTCCGTGTAGCTAATGACAAGAAAATTGGGGAGGAAGCTTCGTACTCAACCAAACAACTCATTGGTGTTATCGATGCGGACGCGAATGACAAAGATGACCCCTTTTTAGTTGCCGAATATATACAGGACATCTTTGCCCATTTGAGATCACTTGAATTGGACTACAAAATCCGCGAAAATTACTTAGTGACGCATCGTTCCACCTCGCGTATGCGCAGTGTTTTAGTCAACTGGATGGTGGATGTCCATATCAATTTCAAATTTTTGTTAGAAACTCTCCACTTGTCAGTTGCAGTTCTTGATCGCTACTTGCAACAAAATACCAACATTGGACGTGAAACTTTGCAGTTGGTTGGAACGACTGCCATGGTGATTGCAGGTAAATATGAAGAAATGTACATGCCCGAGCTTAATGACTTTGTATATATTTGTGATAACACATTCACACGATCACAAATTCTCAAAATGGAATTGGAGATTTTATCAAAACTCAAGTGGAAGTTGGGGCGGCCCCTGGCACTTCATTTCCTTCGTCGTTATAACAAAATTGCACGTATACAACCAGACCACCACAATTTAGCTAAATATTTGCTTGAAATATTCCTTTTGGAGTATGAATTGTGCCACATTGACCCGTCAGTTCAAGCTGCGGCTGCTTGTTGTTTATCTATCAGTATTTTAAATAACGCATCTGATCCTTCCAAGGTGTGGAGCAAAAGTTTGGCGTACTATTCTACATACAAATATTCTGACATTAAACCGGTTGTAATAAATCTAGCCTACTTCCTTGTTAAAATGGAAAAGTCCAAATTTCAAGCCATACGTAAAAAATACACGAGCTCGGCCTTAGGCAAGATCAGCCTCCACCCCAAATTGCAAGGTCCCTTGGTTAAGAGATTGGTTGAAGAAGCACAGTCATTGAGGAAGTCTTGAATAGTACCTGACGAGACTGTTGTAGTATAAATTTTACCCAAGACTTACAGTGTAACCTAGTTTTTAGTTTTGTATTTATAATTATAAGGTTTAGTTTTATAAAACTTATACAAAGTGTATTGACTGTCTTTTATATAGAATTTTAATAAATAAACGTTATACAGCAAATGCATCATGTTGGTGTTTGACGTACTTGTTTTAGTTTGTAAAATAAATTGTACATTACATTAATAATATTAAAATTCATTAGGAATCGGAGTCTTGATTTTACATGTTAACAGACCATTGTAAGAATGCAACTTTAATAAAACTGAAGTTGTGAAATTTTGAAAATGGTTTAAATAGAATCTTACAGGTGATCCTTGTAGACCAGGTAATCCAGGTTGTCCCCTTTGCCCGGGTGGTCCTGGTACACCGGGTGGACCTTCTTTTCCTGGCATTCCTGGGTTACCACTGGGTCCTTCAGGCCCTCTTTCTCCAGATGCTCCCCTCTCACCTGGCTAAAACAACAACAAAATTCTACACTCTGGGAAAGAAATCAACCAAAATAAAGTTTTTATCTTTAAATTACTGATCTACTTAAACTCTCATTCTGTATGTAATTAGTACAGTTCAGTGGCGGATTTACACATTTGCAGCCAGTAGGCTATTCAAATTTTGCCGCCCATACCGACATCTACAAGCGTCAGTTCCTACATTATTTTTACAATCCAACGATTTAGTTAAGATTACACAAGAAATAGTTTTTGGGTATATTTCTGAGCTAATAAAAGCTCAATCATGTATTACTAATAAAGCGGGGTAAGGTATGCCTTAATACTACTTACACATTAATGTACATTCGGTAAACGTAATTAATTAATTTTTATTGCGCTTACTTACAGTTTAAAAACAATACATTCAATTATCTGGTTCTGGTAACAATCTGGCTGATGATGACGATGAAATTCAATTAAGTTATGAAAGTTTTACAATTTCTTTTTGCGCGATTTTCTATTCGCTAAATCATCAATTATCTCGTCGTATGAAATCTTGTTCATTAGTTCTGACTCTATGCACAAAAGAGCTAAGGCGTTTAGCTTTTCTTGGCTTAAGGTAGATCTTAGATAAGAAAAGCTTCTCTCACCCGAACAATTTGTTGCTGGTGTACATAGAGCCATGCGAACTGCTATATCCAAGTTTGGATAAACGTTTTGCAAATTCTGTTTTCGCAGGAACGAAGATAGATTTTTCAATGATCCAGAATCTGGGTTTACCAAAATTCTTTCAGAAGAAAGGCGGCATTAAAAATGTATGCATTCTTGAACTAAGTCGGTCTCTAAATCATTAGGATACATTTCTTCTAAGAAAAGGGCTTTTGCCATAACGGTTGATGATGACAATTCACTCATTTTGGTCAGAAATGAAAACTTTTCATTGAACCTGTTGTAGGCCTTCTCCCGTTTTTCTAACTCGCATACGAGTTTATCAATGAGGACGAGAAATGTGTTAACCCTGAAAGTATCAGTCGCAGTAATTCTCATTTCTTCATCAGGTGTTTCATCATAAATTTTTTTCCTTTTCGGTTGTCTTTTTCCCATGTCGATGTCTTTTGTAGGTATATTGCTTTGACACGCTTAATTCCATCGCCTTTTATTCAGTTTCTTTATTCTTTCCTAAAAAACATTCCACACAACAACAATTACCGCCGTTTCCACTTTTTCTAAATTCAAAAGTATTCCCGTCGCTTTGTTTCGCGTTACAGGCTTTTCGGTACAATTATCCTTGATTGATTCCAAAGTTTTAAGGACTTCGTGCCAAGAATCTCTCAAACTTCTACATGCGTCCTCTCTAACTGACCAAGGTATCAGATTTACTCTCTTTAGCGTTTTCCCTTTCCCGATTTCAGTCATTAATTTTTGCCAGCGTTGTGTCGAACTTACAAAAAAAACGTAGATTTCTTAAAGCAACATGAAGAAGCGACAAGCTTCTCTGCAAGATTCAACAGCCGCTGTTGCCACTAAATTTAAAGAGTGGGCAGAGCAAGGAATGAAAAAAGCAAAAGGTGCTTGGCTTTGAATTTTAGCCTGTAAGCCATTGTACACACCAAACATGTTCGCGGCATTATTGTATGATTGTCCACGACAGTCTTCAATATTTATGCCCAGTATTTTAAGTTCCGAAATAATGGCAAAAAACATTTCTTCAACTTTATGTCCCACTGAGGGCAAAAAATTGAGAAATCTTTCACATGATTCTCCTGTTTCCAAAACGTATCTAATGACGAGGGTAAGTTGGTCCACATGTGCTACATTTGGTGCTGAATCGATGACCGAGGAAAAATATTTCGCCCTTCTTATCTCATCTCCAATCTGTTTTGACTGTTTTAAGTTTGAAATGAAAAAGAAATAGCATTCATTTATCTTGTACTAGTTGCTGTCTGTACTGCTATCGCTCAAGGGAAATTATATTATTTGAGAGAAGAGAATATAAAATACACTTTATTAAAAAGTCTCTGTCTCTTACAACAATGTATTCTTTACGCGGCAAAAAAACAGCTGCACGTGGTGGGAGGAAACATAGAGCATAACAAAAATGTATGTAAAAAAGAGACGGAAAATTAGTAAATGCGGCAATATAAATAAAAATGAATATTTTTGAATGTGGTCTCTCTTCATTACAATTTTTGACATAAAATATTACCTCTCATTTAGACATAAAATATTACCTCTCTTTTACATGTATTTTGAATTCACTCTACCGCGGCGCGCATTAGAAGTATATCTTCAAAAATTTTATTTTTGCCCCAAATTTTCCGCCCCTAAAATCTGCCGCCCTAGGCTCCAGCCTACTGGTAAATCCGCCACTGGTATAGTTGCTATAATGTAAACACTCAATTTATTTGAGAACATAAGATGGTAAAAATAAGCACCTAATGCTTTTAAAATATATGCAACTTTTTTATTGTAAACGGAACACCCTGTATATTTTGAGTCTATATAATTCTGAGACCGCTGAGATACCTAATTTACAGGCAATTAATTTATTTGCAAAGGTTTTTTTGAAGGCTTTGAAATATTACATTGCTGATTCTACACATAAGGAGTTATAAAACATTAAAAATCAATCTCAACAGCCTTCACAGGATACGCTAGAAAATTCCAAACTTAAAAAAAAAGATCAAAAGAGATGTGAGTTGCAAACTTAGAAAAAAGGTTAAATGTCACTTGATATTTGAGATTTTAGTTTTCTTCCGGTACCTTTTTTTTTATTGATTATGATGTTACATTACAACTAGTCCAAAATACTAACCAGCATTTTTTTTCTAACTTAAATTAACGAAATGGTTGTTAATTCACCCACCGGTGTCATCTCAGTTCTATTTGCAACACTTTATTCGTGTGTTACCACTTCACTTTTGCTCAACACTTTCATGTCCCTTTATACTAGCTCAAATGATTTGGTCCTCTTGAGCCTTCTCACTAGATCTGTATATGGTCATGAAGCCTCGTCTCGTGTTTCTGGGCAAGGTTTTTTATTTCTTCTGTCACAGCTCTTTTCCTTAGATCCCTGTGCATATCACTGTTTCTAGCTTACTAGGGCGCATCTACGATACTCTTCAATACTTTATTCTAGAAATTTTCAATTTGGTTGATGTTAGTTTTGCTGGCGTAGCCCCAAAGTCCATTATTGTTTCTTTGAAGCAGCAGATTTATTACTATTTCTTTCAAGTTCTGTTAATCTCTTATACATTGATTTTGGCATTTTTTCTTGCTGCTTGAACTATTTTTCCTGTTGTTAAAGTTTTGACATTAGACATTGTAGTAGCTGGTTTGTCGAAACTTCTGTTTTCTGTGAAATTTCCTCCTTTTCTTTAGTATTTGGTAGTGCTGGGTCCCATGTACACAGTGTTTTATTTCCTGTCTTCCTTTTTCTGCGTTGTCTTGGTTAGTTCTGGTTACTTCGTTTCTTATCTTCTGAATCCTTTTGGCTACTTCGTATCCTTTGTAGCTGGTTGGGTGGGCTTCGCGACAGTTGGCACATTTGCTTTGCTGTTTTCATTCATTTTACATTCTGTGGTGTTTTCCAGCACCTACCATGCATCTTGATTCTCTGTTGTAGAATCTTTGCGTCTGCCCATAAGTTTGGCATTTCTTGTATTGATAGACTAGTGTTGATTTTCTTAGAGGTTCTATTTCAACATCTTTTCATCGTTTCTGAAGCTTAGCATAAATAGCGGGAGGGGTTTTCCTCTTTTCTCTGCAGAATATTAACGGCTTCTATTATTTTGTATCCTTGACGACATAAATCTTCTACTATACTTTCTGGAGCGCATGACGGGTGCAGCTTTCTCGCCACGACTTTTATGTTTCTTGTTTGTTTATTTTCGTATAAGTGCCAAAAGTGCTTTTTTTCATTTAGTAAGTTTGTTAGTCGTCTATATTCTTCTGCAGACTCTATGTTTATTTTTGCTTGCTCGTTATTCATCATAACTGCTTGAAATGTAAACTTTTCTGTCTTTAGCTCGCGTTGTAATGCATGATAGTTTTTAATTTGGCTCAAAACAATTGGCGGCGGTTTCGGTATTTTTACTGGATTTTCTATTTGTGGTTGTTTAGCTTCTTGCTGTTGTTGTGGTAACATTTCCGGCGATGTAGTCATTTTTCTTATCCTTTGTCACACATTCTGTTTCTCTGATGAGTTTTTCTTCATCCGTATAATGTTCATTTTTTTGTTGTTGGAGTTTTTGCTCCAACTGTGCACTTGGGACCAATTTCTGTTCATTTCCCTTATTCATTGCTGCTTGCATTTCTGCTAGTTGATGCTGTAATAGGGAAACATTTTATTGCAATTCAATTCTTGCATTTTTTTTTCTTCATATAAAGTAATTTCGTTGTGGGTTTCCTTTTTAATTTTTTCTTGCTTGTCTGCTATTGCATCAGTGGCGTCGGAGGTAGTCGATATCATAATCTTCGTCACCTAACACCTGATATGTAGGTTTTCGCTGCATCAGCATCCCCCTAGTAGACCGGGCGATGACCCACTAACACTCCCTTTTCCCTTGTGTTGCACTTTATCAGAACACGGTCGAACATGTTCTTACTCTTCAAAACTCAAATAACTACTTCCAATATTTTGATGCAGTTTTTGTTTTTTCTGAACCAACAGAATAACGAATCATTTTATGTTTCATTATCTAACATTTCTGACATATGAATGTAAAAATTTTTTGCATTTCACTTTTTTTTGCAATTACATTCCATCCCATCTTAAAATATTATTTTGAAGTTTGTAATAAAATTCTGGGACACTTACTGTTTGCTAGAATTAGGTTACTGTATGACTAAGAACATTTCAATCTGATTCAATTTGTTGTTTGAAAGTACTTGAAAATAACATTAGTAAATAATTTTGAAAGCATAAAACTTGACTGTATTTATTAGATAAAGAAAAGTAAATTTTTTGCAACTGTTGGTGTTGGAAAAATGCATCCAAACATTTGAAAAATATGGAATTTTAAATATAGATCGATATAACAAGATTCCATTTAATAATTTTTACTATAACCTTGAACCGTATTTTTGTCAGGTTGAAGCTGTATAGCACAGCATTTCAAAACCATCCGGAGTAATTGTTACGTTTCCATAACTCCTTAAATGTAGGATAGATTTCAGTATTTCAAAGCTCTATGACAAAAAATATTGTTTTTTACAAAATATTCAGTTTTTCTGAAAATATCAAACAAACAACATCAGTAGCCCTAGAATCTAATTTAAATTAAAAAAAAAGAAAATACACGTTGTTGCATTTAAAATAACGAAGTGGCATTAAACATCTCAAGAAAGATGGCGTTTGAAAAAAAAATACTAAAGCTATTGTGTCTTCTATGATTTCTATCCATATAATTTTCACCTAGATATACATATGTACCTAGTAGTTGGGAGCAGTTAGCTGACTAATATAAGTACAAAGACCCTACAAATTTTGGTAAAAATCCTTAACTCACA
The DNA here is from genome assembly GCA_014611495.1 of Limonius californicus. Classification (NCBI taxonomy): domain Eukaryota; kingdom Metazoa; phylum Arthropoda; class Insecta; order Coleoptera; family Elateridae; genus Limonius; species Limonius californicus. The sequence goes on along the minus strand of JABXWE010042565.1, from coordinate 8,038 downwards.
TAAAAAACTTGCACATTTAAATTCTAGAAGTTTTACTTAATTTTCAGTACAGACTAATAACTAAAATTCTTGAAATTTAATTTCTTGTGAATAATTCGTTTATTATCAATGATACTGCAATGTATTATAAACACTTTTTTGTTGATTTCGAATCTGTAATTTGATTTTTTATAGTTTATTAGATTTTTAAGATACTCGCATCAATTGTGGTTTTTAAAGTAAACGTTGACTGAGACCATGCTTGTTGGATGGGTTTATTTTGACAATAAACCTTTTAACCTTCATTTTTTTATAGATGACTGCAAACCAAATTATTTTTAAAAATGTTAATCATAAGATATTGTTTTATATAATAATCTCTTATTACCATGCCAGCTGGACCTGGGTGTCCTCTAGGTCCAACAGCTCCCGGTACTCCAGACCCATCAACTATCAAATTACTAGCACAGGAACAGTCACCAGGAGCCCCTGGAGGACCGGCCGGCCCGGAAGAACCTGGTTTCCCTTCCATCCCCGGTAGGCCTCCATGTCCTGGAGCCCCTGGCAAACCAGGTGTACCCATGTTGCCAGGCAAACCTCTTGGCCCAACAGGTCCTTGCTCTCCTCTTTCTCCCTGGTCACCTTTTCGGCCTGGTTTACCTACCAATCCAGGAAATCCGTCTTTTCCTGGTAAACCTATAGAACCTTGAGGGCCTTGGGGTCCTAATTCACCTCTGGGTCCTGGAAGGCCCTAGAAGAATATTTATATTTTGTAAATGTTTTAAATTAAGCGTAATTTTTTTTAAGATTATAAGAAATACTCACTACATCTCCATCCTTTCCTTGAATACCTTCTGTACCTTGTCGTCCTTCAGGTCCAGGTACACCAGCTGGCCCAGGTAATCCAGGAAAACCTCTTTCACCCTTTTCCCCATCATTACCGGGAGAACCTGCCTGGCCACGTGGACCAGGGGGTCCTGGTTCTCCGGCGCCAGCTGCACCTCCTGATAACCCTGCATTAGTTTATAGATTGTAATTTAATTTTAATTAGTCGGTATTTTATAAAGTAAATATAGTGAAATAATTATTAAAATTTTTAACTTTGCTAAATATAGACAGAAAACAACTAAAATGTATTTAACAAATGATGGTTAGTACCTGGAGGACCTGGTTCTCCAGGATCACCTTTTAGTCCTGGGATACCTGGCGGGCCAGAAATTCCTATGGGTCCCTTTTAACATTTTTTTAATTATCGCTTTTAGTTTGCAAAGTTATATATACATACTGGTAGACCTATTAAGCCACTTAATCCCTGCCGACCAGGAGGGCCTATAAATCCTGGTTCACCTTTGAAACCTTGAACACCTTGAGATCCCTCTTTTCCTGGTGGTCCAGAGGATCCATCTCTTCCAGGTGGCCCGTTATAACCCTGTTCACCTAAAATTTTATTTATTTAAAAAAATTCAGCACTAAAGATGTAATCTGTTGAATCTACCTTTATCTCCCTTACTTCCAAATTCTCCCTGATCACCTTGTTCACCTTTACTTCCTTTAGGTCCTGGAAAACCTGGTAAACCTACCTCTCCCCGCTGTCCAGGTGGACCTGGAGGACCTGTCACAACTTCTCCATTCACTTGCACACCAGGAGTTCCTGGAGCACCTGGGGATCCCTTTGAAACTATTTAGATATAGAAAAATACGTTATAATTTAACATAATTACCGTTAAACCTTGCAGCCCTCTAGACCCAGGTAGCCCTGGTTCACCTCTTTCACCTTTTAAACCTCTTAATCCGGGTAGACCATCTGTTCCTGCTGGACCTAGACCACCAGGTTGTCCAGGAAAACCGCGAGAACCTTTTGGACCCTCTGGACCTACGGGTCCCTTTAACACACAAAAAATTATATTTACTTGGGAAAATTTGTTTTCTTCTGTATAGTTAGAACAATTAAACAGTACAAATTTATAAACCACGCTTTTGCTCACTTACTTGTGGCCCTGTTGATCCTACAGGTCCTGGTGGTCCAGGAGCACCTCCAACACTTCCTTCTCCGCTTCCTATCCCTGGAGGACCTTGCGGGCCAGGTAATCCTTGTAGTCCTGCTAGTCCTGGTATGCCATCATTACCCTTTTCACCCTTTGGACCTGAAGGCCCTAGTTCACCCTTAAAAAATATTTATATGGTGTTGGACCGAAAAATGTATCTTGGTTGTACCCTTTCTCCCTTAGCACCTGGGATGCCATCTTTTCCTGGTTCTCCGGGTACTCCTGGTTGTCCCTGGATACCTCTTATGCCTGGCAATCCTTGTAATCCAGGGGATCCCTATTTTTAAATTTCTATTAATTGATTTATATAACTAGATGTGGTCTGATTATAAAAAAAGCATTTACTGTACATTACTTCATGCACACTGCATTATATTTGTTAAAAATTTTCAGGGAATTATGAACAACTCAGAGATTTGTTTTACCAATAGGAGTAAATACCATGCATTATTTGTTAAATTTTAACATACAGGCCTGCCAATTCGACCACGTTCCCCTTTAGCTCCTGGAAATCCAGGGATTCCGGGCTCCCCAACGGGACCAAGTGGCCCTATTGGTCCTGGTCTTCCCTGTTAAAATTGTTAGTCTATGCATTAGCCAATATTTATGTTAAATGTCAGTCCTCCAATACATTACATTTACTAAACAATGGTGAATAAACAGTTAAAGTGCATAACGGCATAAAGTTGTACTGAAATTAAGGTATGTTATTATATCAGTTCTGTTATGAGCATCAGTTATACGTTGAATTTTCTTCATTTAACGTACTGGATATCCTGGTCTTCCATATTCTCCTCGCTCTCCTCTAGGACCTGGTGGTCCAGTTCGACCTGGTAGACCTGGATCTCCTATTTCACCAGGTGGACCAGGGGGACCCTGATCATTATATGCAACACATGTATTTGCACTGCTTGTTTATGCATACTATTATTATAATAACCACAATTTAATAGTTTCTTTAGAAAATACAACACTAGATCTTGTGTTTACACCAAAGTTTTAACGTTTAATAGCAGGTATTTGAATCTTATGTAACTAGGGTCATTGCCATTGTAAAACTTACATCGGTACCATTGTATCCTGGAGGTCCTTGAGGGCAAATCACATCACATGCTTCCGAACCTGCTGGCTTACCTGGTTGAATTGGGCCAATGGCCTAGAATAAAAATATGTCAATTACAGCTGGATATGATGGTTGGAGATTATATTTACTGGTAACTCGTAACAAGTTTCTCTCTGTGGACTTGTTGGATCACAACTCATAACCATCCATTGTAAGTCAATCTATAAATTGAATAAATGAACAGTAGGTATACAATCAGCTAAAATAAAGGCATGTGATTGAAATAAAAAAATACTATTTTCATACAGTGTGTCGCATTTAAGATGAAGACACCCCCATATTTTCGCTATTTGAAGGAATACAGATTTGAATTTTTGCACAGTCGTACAGGTTGATGCCTCACATTTTTTAAGATACTCAACTAAAATCTGAACTTTAAACTCAGCCTACTACGAATTCACAAACAGGGTCAATTCTCGATATTTTGCGTCGCGTTAGAGATATCGAAAAAAATTATTATAAAAAGTTGTTCAGAATATTATTCTAACCCCATATACCGAGTTTCATGACAAAATTCACATTTTTAATTTTTTCATTATTTTGGTCTACAGGGTGGTCCAAAGTTTACCTTTCAAACTTTAGGGGCTGATAGAGGAGCTCTAAATAAGTAGAAAAGTCCATAAGACCTTACTTCCTTAGGTGACTACTAACAAAGATACAGAGGGTTAAAGTTTTGCGAAAAACAAATGATTTTTTGTATAATTCGGAAACTATGAAAGTTATCGATTTTAAATTTTAGGGGCGGTCAAGCTTTTTATGCCTCTATTGTATTACGAAATCTTGTCTTTGAACTGCCACCAGAGGCGTCGTCGCAAGGGGGGGCAGTCAATTTGTTTGCCAAAACTGTGTTACGCCACTGCTTTCTGCAGATAATTTTATGATGATTGGAATCTACATTCAATTTTGAAGATAAAAGATGTCTTCGAAATTTTTGATGCAACACTTAATTTTCGAGTTAAATAGCCGTTTATGCCAAGAACACATGGCATGGACGGGTTTATTTAAAATTTTGCTGTCTCCTATTTGGATGCCGCCTCATGTATTCTCGTCTCTCGGACTGCCACTAAAGGCATTACATTGACAAAACCCACTAATAAAGTGAACATAAGCATAATTCAATATTGTTAAACAATTTTGGCATTCCTGTATCCATACTAAAACCATACAAACCTTTACTATTACAAATTAATAATCCTAGCTGCCTGTCGTAAACAAAGGAATATTATTATCAGTCAATTTTTGAACTTGTCAGTTTTTGAACTATTCATATCAGTGTTGTGTACCAAAATGCCAAGGTTATTCAGCAATGAAGAATATGCTGATATTCATTTTATTTATGGGTTTTGCGATGGTAACGCTCAAAATGCAGTTCGAGAATACCGGAGGCGGTATCCAAATAGGAGACAGCCAAGCTATCAAGTTTTTATTGAAACGCATCGCAATTTTCGGGAAAGGGGATTGAAAGATAACAAACAAAACAGAAATGAAGATCGAAGAAATAGAGGAAATGAAAATAGAAGAATTCTTCGTGTTTTTGATGGCAATAGCAATTTAAGTTCTCGCAGGGCAGCACGACAATTGCGAGTATCAAAGTCTAAGGTGCTACGAGTATTACATCGGGATCACAGAAAAGCCTATCATTTAAATCCCGTACAAAGTTTACATCCTGGTGATGCAGAGAGACGACTACATTTTTGTCATTGGTTAATAAACTCTGTGGGGGAGAATCCTCAATTTTTAAGAAAAATATTATGGACTGACGAGGCGACGTTTACCAGAACTGGAATAATAAATCACCATAATCTGCATGTTTGGGCGCATGCAAATCCTCACCAAATTCGCCCTCGTTCATTTCAAAATGAATTCAGCGTAAATGTTTGGTTGGGAATTATTGATAACAATGTTTGTGGTCCATACTTCTTGCCACCGAGGCTAAATGCAGAATTGTTCCTAGATTTTCTCGACAATAATTTGCGGGAAATAATGGAGGATGTTCCCCTTGATGTGCGACATGAAAGTTGGATGCAAATGGACGGTGCACCAGCGCATTTTGGACGGGTGGTGCGCGAATGGTTGGACGCCAATTATCCTGAGCGATGGATAGGTCGTTTGGGAAACAATCAAAACGCCCAAGAAAATATTGGAAGAGGTCCAGTGGTCTGGCCACCTAGGTCACCTGACCTCACACCGTTGGACTTTTATGTGTGGGGTTATTTAAAAGAGGCTGTGTATGCTACACCAGTGACAACGCGGGATCAGCTTCTTGGACGTATTCAACATGCTTGCAACGAAATGAAAGGAAATCACCATCAAGTATCTGCCGCTATCAATACCATAATTCGGAGGTGCTGGAAATGTATTGAAGTGTTTGACTTCTTTAATAATTAATTTCCTGTTTCATTGTTTGATAATAATTGATTTGAGTTTTTATATCCTAAGTAGATTTTGAACAACAAAATACCTATGTATTTTTTGTTAATAATTATTCACCAAAAATGCTGACTGTGTATGATTTCACAAAAAATTATTTAATTCGAAAATTAAGTGTTGTATCAAAAATTTCGAAGACATCTTTTATCTTCAAAATTGAATGTAGATTCCAATCATCATAAAATTTTCTGCAGAAAGCAGTGGCGTAACATAGTTTTGGCAAAAAATTGACTGCCCCCCCCTTGCGACGACGCCTCTGGTGGCAGTTCAAAGACAAGATTTCGTAATACAATAGAGGCTTAAAAAGCTTGACCGCCCCTAAAATTTAAAATCGATAACTTTCATAGTTTCCGAATTATACAAAAAATCATTTGTTTTTCGCAAAACTTTAACCCTCTGTATCTTTGTTAGTAGTCACCTAAGGAAGTAAGGTCTTATGGACTTTTCTACTTATTTAGAGCTCCTCTATCAGCCCCTAAAGTTTGAAAGGTAAACTTTGGACCACCCTGTATATTGTATTCGTCTCTGTACCTCCTAGTGCCCACTCTTTCTCGCGCCGCGCAACTCCCACCAGTAAGGTTAAATCAGTCAAGTTGTACTACTTTTAAATAACTGAAAACCCTTCACCATTTAAAAAAATGGAAAGTTTTTAAGAATATTGAGATGTTGCTATAAAAATATCATGTGGTTCGGATCTCCAACAATCACTAACTTAGCATTGCTCGCAGTAAATACTTTAAAAGATAATATTTTTCTGTCCTGGTATAAGGAATAAGAAATCAACCTAAAGTTTCAATTTCTCAAGCAGTCGTTGGGGAAAGTCTACAAGAATTCTAGGAAATAAATAGTGCCACTGGACATCATTTACCCTAAATTATTCTGTGTTAAAATTTCTGCAGATTTTTCAAAAATACCTTACATACATTATTCCGTGATATGTTCAATGGCTTACGTGTTTAGATAAGAACAACAAGGTGACGGGATCGAGTACAACCGTTGCAAAGTAAATGTGAAACATTTTCCCTATTAGAGCTGAATTTAAAAAATAAAACGTTAAAAATATATTCTACGCCAACGCTGCGATTAGCATTCGGTAACTGTTGAAAGCCAGACTAAGGAGCGACTTTGTGGGCTCCTTAACAATAATTAAGTCTCAACCATAAAACATAATTGAATAAGCATAATGGATTCATATAAAATAAAAATCTACTTACACGGTTTTGTTCTTGGATTTGTAGGTGGTGGTGTAGACTCCGACCATTTTGTTCTTCAACTCCCCGGTGAAAGCTAAAATAATCACATATATCCCCGGAAGAAGCATTTCTGGAGACTTCAGGATCAACAGTTGGTGCTGGGGATCTGTTTCATATTGCAAAGTAGTTTCTGGCGGTCCTTTTAAGGATGCGTATGTAATTTGTAACTCTGCGCTATTCAACACTATTTCGAAAGTTGGTTGTTCTACTAATACTGTAATTTCTTCACTACCCATAAACATATTTTTGTCGAAAGACGGATTTATATAAATGTTATACAGCTGTGGTAAAATGTTTCGTGATAGTCGATAACTGTATGGTTCATCTATATACGGAGAAATACTTTAGTATACATTAACATTGTTGTGCAAAATGGGTAGTGGTGTGTATATTTTTACCGCTGCTGGAAATACCAGTTAGCGGAAAGATGCGAAAATATTATATTAAATATGTGTATCCGGTAATAAAATTTAAGTAGTCCAAATAATCAAATTTGGAGCAGTAAATTTATAAAACTAGAAACTAGTGGCTTACAGTCATATTCTTTGTGTATTAGTAAAAGCGGATATTGTTTTGTAGTCTCGGTGTTTGACAAAGCTTTATAGATTGCATATAAGTTCTTGCGCGAGGTTTAATAAATAAACCTACATAGGCTGGCTTAAGGTGGTCTAACTATTGCTACATTGTAGTTTTTGTTTCACATCTAAGAAAATAACAATATTCAATTTCAGTAGGCCGTGTACAATAAAAAATGGCTCAAGCCTTTGTTTAGAGTGAATATTCATATTTTTGTTGACACGAAACTAAAACGCTAATGTAGCAGCATGTGAAATTTTATTGTTAAGGAGTTAATTAATTTTGTAGAATCAATCTACGTTTATCAAGCAATTCAAATGCCGTGTTTTGTCAGATGTCAAGGGCTTTAAGACGCCTGCAAGTATTCAACATTCAAAATATCTATGTGGTGTTCTGGAATACAAAATATCGGTAGCAATTGAACTATATTTTAATATCTATTTATTAAACAATTATAGCAAATGTTAGACACTGCATGGCTTAAGTAAAGACACAAATTTTTTTGCTTATACTGTAGAAATACGTTACCAATATGCAATCTACGGCGCCAGATTGATTTGTATATATATATATATATATCCAATTTAATATATTTCATGGGTTATTGTAATTTATTGTTATATATTTAATTA
>JABXWE010042563.1:0-10966 GCA_014611495.1 Limonius californicus | reverse complement strand
AACGGTTGCATTTACGCGTATGAACTAAGAGTACCTTATTTTTGTAATTTTTAATTCTCTTTCAGAAAAAAACATAAAATTTTAAAATATTCTACTAATAACAAAGTTAGAGCTAATATAAAATTTCAGTGGTAGGTTAAGTGCCTCTTACGGTCAAGTCTGGTTAATGAAAATAATTCTGCGACTGTAGTACATAATTATAAGTAGGTATACCAAATTTCAAAGAAATATCTTTAAATTTGTGGAAATTACAATAAAAAGAAAAAATAAAACATTGAACTTTAAGGCCCTATAACTTCTTAAGGAAGGACTTTCTGCCTAAGGTATATTAGGTTTAATCGGTTTATTTTTACCTAAAGAATCTATGACTAAACGGTGGCCCATTCTTTCTGAGACACCCTGTATATATATTTTTTTTGTAGGCACCCTTTAGAGTAGTGGTGTCAAACTCATATATGAACACGGGCCACCACATTCAGTTTAAGAGAGTCTTTACGCCGCAGACAAAAAAAAAGGTCTTTTATTTATATTCGGAAATAACTAATTTATATTTTACATTTACGCCAGTGTGGTCCAGTGGTTAGAGAGTACTGATCTTCGGTATGGAAGGTCGGTAGGTCAAATCACCGTGTCGATGCTTAGCGGGCGGCCTACCCACTCGTTTTAAATAATTGGGTACTTACGATCGAATGACAAGGGGTAATAATGCAATTGCCTAATGCGTGACGTCCACCACATCACCATGTGGCATGAATTTGGCACGCGACAACTGGGTGTGAGAGTAAGCAAACGGAAGCTGCGATGTTCCGCTTTGCAGGCCAAACTCTTTTATGGCGTATAGTGCCTCATCATTGTTATATATTACATTTATTTTTTCTTATTGGAATTTACAAAAATTGAAAAAATGCGTTCAAAAATACAATAATTTTAGCATACACTTTGTAGTATAATGAAAGACGACCAACATCTATTCATGACAATCTTCCCCATTGACAGCCTGTTTGTCCCACTGCTGGGCATCGGCCTCTTCTCTGCCACGTGCTTTTCCTCAGCGCTAAGGTAGAAACACGAGGGACGTACAGTTTAACGTCGAAGCCCAACGACAGAAATTCCAGAGAAGGCTTTTAGCATTAAAATCCCACGGTTGCAAGCCGGATTGGAAAATTGTGTGTGGTAGGTTGCAAACAAAATTTTGATAAATCTGCATAGTCCTGCTTAGGTTTCGAACCCCAGCCAGAATTGACGTTTTACTCAAAAAACAGGCGCTCTACCAACTGAGCTACCACCATACTATGACAATCTAGTTGTGTAAAATTTATAAAATTGTATTTCAACACTGTACGAATTGTTAGTTTGCCATATTATGGGATAGATTTTGGAATCTAGACACTGTAGTACAGAAAAAAGTGATGCCCTTGACGTATTTTACATTTTTTATTTACTATCGTACGGTTAAATACAAGAAGAGATAAATAGAAGAATTGAGCAAAAATTGGTAAATGCAAAAAGATGTATTTAGGTTGTGGATACTTTTTGAGGCATCTTGGATTTTTATCTATGTAAGGATAGTTTAGATTTGGATCACAGACATGGATATAGATTATAGTTATAAAATCTATCTGGGTTTGTACATAGATCTTCAATTAATGGAACAGCACTGCTCAAGCGTCTAGGACTCTTGTTCCTCATTATTTTCATTGCTTTCGCTTCATTAATTTTTTATTACACGTCTATCATATTTTCATTGACGGCATAATTTCCAATATTCCACTCGACAGATTAATCAACTATAACTATCACTACAGTTATAATATTAAATAATGTTACAATATCAAATTTTCCTGAAGAGGAAGGCAGCGACAAGGTTGCAGATTTAAAAAAAATTGAGTTGCTTCGTTGAGAGGCATTGGGAAATCCACAAACGTACTCGGATGCTTATTGTGTTGCCTATATTCGTAAAATTTTCTTTGAAGTTTACCGATTTAACGATTCACTTTTATCTTTCAAAATGTTTTAATAAAACCTTTAAGGAGGCGAAGCGTATCGGAATCCACCGTGAAGTTGTAGGTGTTCCCTGTCCGAAGCAATTTTCTTTAACTCTTTAATATAATGGTTATCGGTGTCACGATGCAACATAAAATACTTAGTGCATATTGACACCCCTAGCCCAAACAGTTGAACTTTTTAATTATAACGTGCTAGGAAGTACACCCATTAAGATGTTTTTATATCACCTTGGCCGGATGTTACATAAAAAGCTACACCTGTATAATATTTATATATATCGTTTGAAAGGTATTCAGAAAAAGGTATGTTCTTTGTATTTACAAAGTGAACAGAAATATTGGATTTTATATTTCTATGCAAGCTTTGTAGTGCAATCTTTTGTTCATTTTCACTTTGAGATTTTATGTAGGAAATATCAAAAAGGTGTAGTTGTTGGTGCTTTCTTTTATAGCGGGGATAGCTCTCTTATGAATTCACTTCGAATTCACAGTCCCTTCTTTTCACTTGTCATCTGTTTAACTATGACAGGTAGCTAACTACTTCAAGTGCTTTCAGAAATTGAATATGTAAGACCGTAAAATTATATTCGGCGATAAAAGCCTAATGAGAGAAACAATTACACTACGGAAAAGCCCCTAACCACCACAATATTTAAAACATCTAAATATTTCAGTAGGAACTTGAACTAACTAAAGTCCCCCGTCTGAGGAATACCTCTGCAGATAAGGCGTTCATCAAGTCAGCAAATGAAGTCCAATGAGAGAAACAAGTAGGGAATAGTTGCAGTTGTTGGTACGTCTTCTCCTACGATTCCTTCGACAAGGACTAGCCCTATAATTTCCGATATTTTATACTTCCAAATTTAAATTCATGTATATTAGAAAACTATTAGCTGTTCGTATTTCTATGGAATTTATGCTATTATTAAGAACCTTTAAATCGGAAACTTCACGTATAATTACTAATGCATTCTTAACATAGAGACATTTCAGATTACACTGTAGAAATTGTTAGGAAGAGTGGAGATAGACTTAGCAACCAATAAAAGGTTTGAAGACGTTGCTAGGAAGGAAGTTACGGATCATCCTATTTTTGTTTTGAAGCTTTACATGTTCCACATTTCGATTATTATTGATCAAATAATCACTTTCAGGAAGTAGTGAAGCAGTGGATATGCGAAAAATATTCAGATTCCTCAAACAATCGCAAATCGGGTTCGTGTGTGAAAATGAATTGTTTGCTTTGACGTTTACAAATAACGCAATAAAGTCGTGATAAGTGGAAATTCTTGTGAGGTTTGCTCCCACAATTTCTCTAAAAATACATGTGCTGACATGTTTTTTATCTGTCAGAAATAGCATTTCATTTATCAAATAATTACTTTATTAAATTATAACCTAAATTAGACACCGAAACTTTCAACGCAGTTCTCTTCGGCGCAGACTGTTTCGGCGCAAACGAATCGTTCGATTTTATTTATACCTCGAATTATACAGTTCAAATAAATGTCATAGCTTTCATTGCAATAACTATCAATTATTGTTTAGGTAGTTTGAAAAAATAATCAATTACATTAAAGGAACCTAACTTAACCAACATAATTTTTAAAAATAGCATATATTAAGTGGCGACCTTCATTTACCGTTTCCTCAAATTTTGCATAACTTATCACTGCAATTTATTCGGTATTCTGCCTTGTAATTGTTCAATAATATAAAAATTGCTTACATAGTCGTTTTACAGCAAATTTACAGGGAATCTTTTAAAAAAGCCGAATACTACTAATGTTCTCAAAATGCTATTAGAAGGCATTTCTCTTTCAATTCCAATTCAATTGGTATCCATCCTGTCGGACCTACATATTAAGTGGTCGAATAGTACTGTACAGATATTATTGGATTAAATGCGTCTTTCCAGAAAAATGTTTCATTTTGAAGAACCACAATGGCTACTAGAAATAATGCTATGTTATTCATTTTGCTTAGCATAACCATTATTGTGTACTAATTCTTTAAAAATTGATACTTTCTGTTTTGTACAAACTTTAGAAAACCCCTGTACCACCACGATATTTACCTAAATCTAAATACGTATTTCAGTAAGTCAGCTGCCATCTTCAGTAGGAACTTGAACACTGACTAATATATTTTGTCCAAGGAATACCTTTGTAGTTAAGTCCTTCACCAAGTCAACAATTGAAGTCCAATGAGTCTAAATATCGTGGTGATAGGGGTTTTTCAAAGTTTGTATTCTTAAACCACCGTCTCCAATCAATTATACTTACTCTGTTTTGTATATCATGTGAGGCAGATTTTTTAATTTCAATTATTTAGATAAGGTGCGCTTAAACTTCTAGCGGTACAATAAGCCTTTTTACAAGAATTAAAACTAATAATTAAAGGAAACAAAAAATATAAAGACTCGCAAGATTGTTGCTATTGAACCTTCAGTCTGCAATAATGGGCTTTAAAAATTACGAAAGCTCATAGAGAACAAGCGGCTTTGTTTTCTTAAAGAAGCTTTAGTATTTTACCCCGAGAAACAATTTTTCCATGTGGTGGTTCTGCTTTGTTTCACTGAATTGAAATAAAACTAAAGCATACCAACAACATGCTTTCACAAAAGGAATGTATGTTTAGTCGATGGATTTTTTTTTAATTTTTGTTTTCAGTTTAACCTACAGTGTATTCGTCGGCGACAATAACGTGGAAGTTAGGACACGTTACAGTCAATGAAAAGATCTTGGACTATTTCGAAGGTTCTTACGTTAAACGCTTTTTAGTGTTAAATAACATTTTAAAAGGAATTATCTGATAAAAATACTTTAGCCTGGAGCTACATTAATCTACCTTAGTCGAATTACGTCTCATCATTCACTTATTGACTCTGAGAACCTGTCATTAAATTCTGTTGTGGACCTTGTTGACCAACCTTGAAATCAAATTATGTTTTACGTCTTATTCCAACACTTCGAATTTACTTTGCTCTTACAAGTATGTCATATTATATAAAAGAACAAAATTATTTAGGGTTAACAATTGTTTAAACATTATAATATGTTTCGTTTGTAGTCTAGTGATTAATTTTACAGTATGATCAACAAAATATTCGAAAAGGGTTGGATACGTGATACAAAACACGCGTCTTACTTCACCCATACAGTGTATAAAATTTATCACAATTACTTAATAGTTACCAAAGTTACGAATTACCACGATTTTATTATTATGTATTTATTCTACATGGATTACGATTGTACGAGGGGTATTTTTTAAATAATATCCGTTTTTTAATATGAAGAAAAATACTGTAAATATCATTAAAATATATTTTTTTCCATATTCTACATACTTTTATCGACTTTTCTACATAATTCCAATTATTGTTCAAACATTTGTCATACCGTTTAACAAGTTTTTGAATTCCGACGTCAAAGAAATCTGCCGCCTGTGATGAAGCCCAATCCATGACTGCAGTTTTCACTTCGTCGTCGTAGAACCGTTGATCACCAAGAAACTCCTTTAAGTACCGAAACAAATGAAAGTCACTGGGTGCAAGGTCTGGACTGTAAGGTGGACGATCCAGTTGTTCCCATCCAAAAGACCTGATTAAACCTTGTGGTTGTGCAGAAATATGTAGCCTTGCATTGTCATGGAGCAACATCACAAGGGAAGACACGCCGGAGTTTTCTCAAGGTCACACAATACGCATCAGAATTGATTGTTGTGCCTCTCGGCATAAAATCCACTAACAAAATCCCTTTCCTGTCTCAAAAGACAGTTGCCATGATCTTTCGTGCTGAAATGTCTGTCAGGCTTTCACTCTGGTTGGTGACGATATGTGTCGCAATTCCAATGTCTGTTGCTTGGACTCAGGAGCCATGTGAGACACCCAAGTCTCATCTCCTGTAACGATGTGGTCCAACAATTCATCTCCTCCCTGATTGTATCAAGTCAAAAACGATAAAGCACAGCCCAATCTTTTTGTTTTGTGATCGTCAGAAAGCAGTCATGAAACCCACCGAGAACACAATTTTCGATAATTCAGTTTCTCCGAAACAATGTTGTACAAAACAGACCTTCAAACCTGTGGAAATTCAATTGATAACTTTGAAATCGCGAATCGTCGGTCCTCTCGCATTTTGCAGTCAACATCACGAAAAAAATCTTTAGAAATCAGAGAAGCTCGGCCAGGGCGTGGCTCATCATGCACATTAACCCGCCCGTCCTTGAACATTCTCACCCACTTTCGAACTTTACTGTCACTCATAGCATTATCACCGTAAACTTCATAAATCTGACGGTGAGTTTCCGCTGCTATCAAATTTCTTGCACTCAAGAATAATTACAGATCGTATCTTACAGCAAGCGGGCGACTCAATTTTCTTAAACATTATATACTTCTACAGTCCAGCACACAGACAGACGATACGGCTGCAAATGCGTCTGAACGTGCGCACAGCGTGCTGGAGGCAGATGCGCAAGCGCACTGCGGCGTTCGCGCGTCATTCTCACTCTCATTCACAAACAGACCTTATTTAAAAAAATACCCCTCGTACGTTTTTCGTACCTGAAATTACTTGACAGAATTTAATGATTCTGTACAACCTATTTCAAAATGTATAATAAATAAGACTGCCTTAAGGGAGTCTACCTGTCACTACATATATCTAAAAAATGACAATATTGAATCTAAATAAAGAAGTATATATTTCCAGAAAGTAGGAGATTTAATAGTAAGGTTACAAGTAAAATTAATTGGCCTTTAAGCTAATTTTTAATGCAGGAGCATCGGAAAAAGTATTTTGGCCGTAGACTTTCTGGATACTGAGGTCAGGAAGGGCTTTTGGTTCTCTGAATTGCAATGCTTGAATTCTACCGTGCGTTAATTATTTAACAAAGTAATCGTTTAAATGTAAGTATTTGTTGTAAATTTATGTTAAGTTATAATTCATTATAATTTGTTTATAGTATTATGTAGATAGCATGGTTTTCTTGAAAAGCAAACCGTACGGTGCGTGTATTGAGTATTCTTTTACGTTTGACGAGCTCTATTTTTATATATGGAACAAAAACTTCAATTTCGTCATAGCTCGACAACTTAAGACCGTTTATATGGCTCTATTAATTAAAGAACTTGCGAATAATCCGTTCAGACTAGTAAATCGAAAACTCACCTTCACTAAGGGCAGCATTTCCAAGAAACTTATACTATGCTCGCAGATGATATGTTATGCATTTAGAAATCAATACTTTGCATTCTGGACTTAACACCAGTTATAGTAACTGAACTACACTTTGATAAATAAGTCTAATAAAGGTTACAATATGTATGTCTTAAGTAAAGATATAGTTTGATTTCCACAGCCAACCCTTATTGAAACTGTGGTTGATCATATTGTAGAACAAATTGTTATTACTCTCCAAGACTATTTATTTTTCCTCAGAGAAATGTCACAACACGATTTTGGTCTCTTGAGATGATTTAATATTTTGTAGTTCAGAAAGTTGATCTTTTACTGCACTGATTAACAGTTATATTAGTATTTAATAAGAAGAGCACCCGTTGGTGCAACCGTACTGCAGTAAAAACGGAACAAGTATAAAACAGAAAATGTCATTTTACTTGATTAATTATTCAAAATTGCATCCATCCACTTCCACACATTTTCTAATTCATTTTGAAAACGATGTTTGGACTCGAGCAAGAGTGTCAGGTGTAATTCATGTAAACACCTTGATTTTTAAATTTTGTAAATCATGTTCATTTACTGCCGCAGTTTTTTAATTGTGCCCCAAAAGAAAAGGTCTACTACAGCGAGGGGGACATGGATGCACAGCTCCTCTTCCAATCCAATCTCTATGAAATATATTATTTAAGTAATTCGTAACAATTTATATCTTACAACAACCCGAGTAAAATGTTTTGTAGAGATTCCAAGTAACGCTTTTCAGCTAAATTTTCGTGGAAGAAGTGTGGTTCAATAATGCGGTTAGGTACCCACTATACCATACCAAACATTTACAGAAAAACTTTTTGAAAATGGATACACTTATACAGTGCGGTTTCTTTTGTTCCTAATAGCGCGAGTTATGTCTATTCACGATACTATTATTTAAGAATTTTGCTTGGTTGCTTACCAATCCACTATTAAAAAAAAAGATGGATCCAAATAAACTGAGAGTCATTTCATAGAGTTCGTGCACTTCAGTAACGTGATAGGGATGACAGTTGTTTTCAGAATTCTTCTAAGGTTCTGCTAATATCCACATTTGTGCTTAAATTTTTTTTTAGTACAGGGGGATTCTGATTCATTGCCTCTAACACTGCTAGTTCATTTTCCATGCTAGTAATCGTTCTGGTGCTACGTGTTCTAGAAGTAATAGATATACTGGTCGATGGTCTTCTAGTTAGATAGCGCCTGCTATATAAATTGCAGGTTGCAGTCGCAATACTAGTATTATCATAACGAGGCAACATTGATCAATTTAATTAAATGTAAGAAAAGGTGATTTTGGTTGTCCTGCTATATGTAAGTTAGGTTGCACCAACCACTTTCATGGAGGGGGGGACAACTTAGCTAGCACACCCTGTACATAAATTAATGAAAAATACAGTCTCTAGCAACGAATAATATGGGGCAAAATTCAAGGCAGAAGAAATATCCTGGGTAAAGAACTTCTTCAGGTTGTGGTTTGGGTTATCATCGGTGCAGCTATTACGAACTGCGATTTCGTAATTTATATTTGCCATGCTGATCAACAACCTCCATATGGAGACGCTGAAGCACGGAGAACTTTTACATACATCTTTTTAAATATAATATAATTAATTTTTAAAATCAGCGGTTCTTAAGATATCCTGAGAGTAACTTCTTACGTTATTTTTCAATTCTCATTCATTCCATGCATTCCCAATTCGCTGCAAAATCTAGAACAGTTTGAGGTTATTTAAATAAAAGACCCTTAGTAAATAAATAAGGACATGTAGGTACCCAGCTTACGTATTCTGCAAAAGTTTCCGACGACTGTCGTAGCCAAGTCGTAAAGTACAATGAAAGAGCACCATGCGATCGAGCTTTACCATTCAATAAAACGAAAATACTCCAGATTTTGCCTTCTGTCTCGGATTCAATGCGCCTCTATAGAATAAGGCCACGAAAACAAATCCAATATTTCGCCGAATTTGCTATAAAATCTTGACGGGGTGGCTTTTCTTGAAATTAAAAAGAAAGAATAATGAAGTAGGTTAAGTTTTGTTATCTGAATTAATTTTGGATTGTAGAGCTGAATAGTAAAGCAGTTATAGTTGATGAATACCCTCACCAAAATTCTACCACGATTAGTTATAATTCATAATAAGCCTTAAAATCTAATAGTGGTAGAAAACGAGACCAGTTTGAAGCTTTGGCGTAATTGGAGAAGCTTGTTGGGTAAAGTATATCCGAACTAGTGGCTGGAATAATTCGTATTCTGATAATAACCAACGGATATTCGAGATCCTTTACAATAATCCCAGTCACATTTGAACGTTGACATTTCATATTTCGGTTTGTTGAAGGCAAATTTAATGAGTTGGTATTTCCTCTATTCGGGTGGGTTTTCAGATCCCTGCTATAATTTGTCAAATTATATATTTTCTTAAATAGGAGTTTCAATAATAAATATTTTAGTATGCAAAGGGAAAATGTTTGATTAAACTGTATTTTACTATAGAGGTATTTAAGTATGTTTTCCTAAATTTGCTTAAATTAATGATAATGTGGTAAAAGCCAGAAGCATTTTGGCAAGCATTAAACTTCGTCAACGTAACTGTTGTGCTTGCATCGCACTACAAAGTACGATACATAGATTGTTTGCGATAAGCATCCGCATGTCTAGCAATATTTTTAAAAATAACAATTTTTTAGAGTTGTAACGTTTTAGAGAAAAACTTATCAAGTAAGCGGCAGTTTGCCAGGAAAACATCTGTTGCTATAATTGAGAGACTAACATATCTGTTGAAATTTTTTTGGAATACATTCCAAGATCATTAGAGCAGTTGAAAAACATACGGTATAGTTGGTGTAATAGATTTATTAAAGAAATTATTGTATCTGTACATAGTAGTTGCTGCAATTATTTCACAAAATCCTGAAAGTGTGTTATCAAATTCATAATTTTAACAATTATGGAAGTCTACTGCTTCAAATAACATTTACTGCTGCATTTTACTTGAAATATGAAACTTCTCTACATACGTTTCGCTTAAGATCAAATACCTATTTGAAAATGCTTTATATACCTTCAAACTTTAAAGTATTCTTATCCTTCGACCTTTGGAACAGGGAAATCATAGCACGGTTCCAACACGATTTCATTTTGATGTATTTGCTGAAAATGTAAATTCATTTGCACTTTGCAGTGTGACAATCAGGATTTCGTTTAAGACACGCTTTCTTGATACAAGCAGATAGGTTTGTTGCATGACTGAAGCTAAGAAAACTGAAATTGCATTTTCTATGGTTTGGATATGATTCGTTTAAGTTTATTTCGGGCGTCGCTGTATGCACATCGTTGACTTGATGTAATTATTTTCAGTGCGATATTTTCAGCAAGTAGGTTATTCCAATTGCAAAATACACTGTAGGAATGTGGATGGTTTTAATACTGCTAATTGTGGGGGTTTTTCATTGGTAATGTACCAAGCGCATGGAAAATTGCTGATACTTTTTATCACATGACAAGAATACATATTGGGATAAACATAGGGAAGATCGATACAATGTCTTTGAATAGTGTTTCCGAAGAAAATATTATCCAGGTAACTATAGAGGAGAGAAACTTTACAATCAATAGAAATAATTATGTCTTAAATTCTAAGTTTAAAGCATAAGTAAAGTAAAGTATATAATTATTTTAAATTTATTTAAATACTGTGCATAATATATATATATATATATATATATATATATATATAG
>JABXWE010042562.1:0-18323 GCA_014611495.1 Limonius californicus | reverse complement strand
TTAACGCGAGTTGACTGGTTAGTTACTGCTAGCAATTAAAAAAAACGCTTGTTTAAGTAAATGTAATAGTTTCAGTTGTTGGATAATTTTAATACAAAAAACAAGGTATTAATATATTATTTTTTAAAATATATTTTAAATATTGTATGTGCATTTTAAATAACATATCTAGCATTAGCAACGAATGTTTTAAATATTTATTTACTTAACATTATTAGTAATAGTAACATGCGTTACTTCAAATGCAACTTACTCGGTTATTATTAACTTTAGGCCAATATTTGTTTACAGTTTTGTAAAAATTTAATATCATGCAACTTAATTAACCTAAGATATATGCTGTTCCTTTAAAAAATAAGATAATGTCGCTTCAAGTTAACTACTTTGTTTCCAATATCACAATCACTCTTCGTCTTACAATACCTTTAAACATTATTTTCTACGTTTAAAAGTAATTGAGCACTTTAGTTAGATAAGAATTTGATAAACCTATATGTTGCCCTAAAATTTTGATGCTATTAAATAAGTGAATTCCCTGGATTATGTGTGCCTATTTTAATACCGATCCCAAAAAATTTTACTAATGCATGTTTAACATTTTTCAGTCAAATTCTAGAAGTAACGGCGTATTTTAACCTATAAAATGTTTTCAGTCGTATTCTCCGAGATCTTTTCCTCGCGGTTTAGTTCTTCAAGATCTGTTCCGACTCAACTAACATCTCATTTTTGGCCGTCCAATCCAGTCTCCCTCTTGAATTGTATTGTATCATCTTTCTTAGGATATGGTCTTTATGCATCCTTCCTATAGTTGCATACACATTTACAGCACCAAGTAAATAAAGGATTTTACAGAAAATGTTGACCATTGTTTTCTAAACATAAATGCACTCTTCCCTTAACAGTTCCAAACACATTCACCTGAGTATCCGAGGTAAGTTCATTTAACTTTTGTGAAATAACATTTCGCAAATCTTCTAGATTCTGTGGTCTATTACTAAAAATATTGTTTTTTAGATAAGGGAATAGAAAGAAGTCTGGAACTGTAAGATCGAGCGACTTTGGTGGAAGCAAATGTCTACTAATTAACCGCTCATCATAAAATTCCTGTAAAAATTGTATGAGACGGTTGGAAGTATGTGCTGTGGCATTGTCCTGCTGGAAGTAACCATTTCTAATTTCATCATTATGAAATTTGTTTCTAGGAACATTGTCATATGCCTTTTGTAGGTCAATAACCGCAATGTGTACTTCATCTCCCTTGGATTTTTTCTCTGAAAGTTGTTGTATAGTGAATAAGTTATCCACACCAGATCGTCCAGGCGTGAAACCACTGTGCCTCTCTCCAATTTTGTTTCCAACATTTTGTCCCAGTCGTTTCTGTAGGATTTTTCCGTATAATCTACTTAAGGTGCTATTCACACTTAATCCCCTGTAATTCTGGGGGTCTTTCCTATCGCCCTCTTTGAATATCGATGTGATGTATCATGATTTCCACTCTAAAGGAGCTTCCTATTGTCTCAGGCATTGATTCATCAGGTTTTTAATCCATTCTGTTAATTGTCGTCCGCCGCTTTTAATCAGTGCTACGTCACATACGCGTTAAAAAGTAAAAGTGATAGGCTATACCCTTGCCTTAGGCCTTTAGTCGTGTAGATTGGTTGTGACAGTTGTTTACCTGTTTAATATAGGCGCTGTTGTTCATGTATAGCTTTTGTATAATTTTGATTAAGTGAGGATGGGTTTTCATTTTTAGCAAAGCACTCCATAGAAAGTATTTTGTGCTATGGAAGCGAAGTATGGACGATGAGAGAAGCTAAAAAAAGAAAAGTGACAGTAGTAGAAATGGATTGTCTACTGAGGAGTGTAAGAGTCTCTTGAAGAGAAAAATAACCAACGAAGAAATCAGCAATCTTATGTAAGCTACCGCAACAGCAACAGATCGAATTGCAAAAAGAAGCTTGAAATAGTTTGGCCACCTATTAAGAATGGAAGATACGAGATGGCCCAAACGATTATTTTGTTGCGTACCACCAGGAAGGAGGAAGACAGGTCGACCCAGGAAATCTTGGAATGAGGGGGTTAGAACTACAATGAGAAAACGAGACCTTGAGGAATGTATGGTTTACGACCGCGAAGCTTGACGACTGTGAGCGGGAAAGCGACCTGCTGTATGATTATGTACTGATGTGAATATGGCAATTCTGTTCTATAGTTATACTGTACATGATTAACCCATTGTACATATATCATTATGAAGTTCATTGAAATAGGAGGTTAAGATATTGGCAATTATAGTTTCTGCAAAATACTTGTAAAGTATTCGTCTTCTTGAAACAGCGACCCATAAACCGATGTGTATTGTGGATGTAATGGTGTTTTCTCGAACATATGGGGATTATCTGTTGCCTCTATTCTCATATTTTGGCTGTTAATATACCCATTGAGGAGAAACCAGGCTTCATCCCTGAACCAAGTACAATCCAATATATCATTACTATTTATTTTGTTTGAGAATGACAATAATTTGTTGTATACGTTGAAAATAACGCCGCAAAAGTTGATGAACCATATGAACCGTTTGATAAATTAATTTCTTGACTTAGTTTTCTGATCTTCTTAGAAGGAGTTTTTTCCATGATATCCCACATTATCATTAATATTATCAACAACTTCTGCAGTTCTTTTCACAGGTCTTCCTGATCCCTTTTTCTGTTCAACGCTTCCACTTCCTCTAAAATTATTCACAATAATTTTGGCTCTTTGATAGAAATTGTTAAAAGTGAAGTTTGCAGACGCATTCGGATAACGCTGTTGAAATTCTGTGAACTATTGCTATTCATCATTTTCATTATTTGTACAATTTAAAAATATGGTTCTAATATGAAAAATTTATGTTCCATTGTTAATATCCTTAAATTCACAGTATTGTAATACGTAACTGTAATGACTTTTGCTGTAATTAATTAATTAAATAAATAACCTAATAAAATTTAAAATGTAAACTGTGAATTATTAATGTATCGCAGTTAAAAATATGTATAATGTTTACATCTTTATAATTACAGGTTAGTCTAAGACAATACTTTAAAATTCCACGGGTGTTGGGTTTTTATTGCTCTTGCCTACAGTATATATCCATACCATTTGAATTTCTTTTCCGATTCTAGCAGAATGATATTCTGAGTTTCATGGGACAACTTGCTTTGTGTACTTTTTTACTGCTACCTTGTTTTATTATTTTTTTCTTGCGTACTTAAAATAAATATACTTTTATCTGCATTTAAGATGATCAGGGCATTTTTGTATTTTTATTTATTTAGGGCTTTAACTGACAGCAGACACACATTTTAACTGCTAGTTAGATATTCTTAGATCTGAAATGTTAGTATTAACGCTGAGTTATAAGCCGCGTAGGTAATTATACCGTATTAATTTTTTGCAGCTGTACAGCCAACCATTTTTATAAACCATTATTTGTAGTGTACAAACAGTGAAATTCTGTACCTACACTGAAATGTCCTTTAGTGTTTAAAAAAAACTTGAACATGTTATTACTATTATTATTTTAAATTCCTTATTATACTGTGCTTATTGTTAACAGATCGTTGGCTGTTGGTTGAATTAATTAAGTATCACAGGGAAAGGCAATTATACACACCGTTCTGATCACCTTACTTTAGTGATTTTGCAAAATGTCAAGTACACACACCCTGGTTGCTGCAAAACAAGGTTTGTCATAAAGCATAAGTTCATCTCTCCAAATTTCTTCATACTAACAACCTTTCATAACACAACCGGCAGAACAGTAATTATTTATTATAAAAACATTATGCAGTTTATTCGTGCATTAACAGAGGGATTTTCGTGGTGTTATCTCGCGGCGGTACTGTTTCATTCTCGCTTGTATGCTAATACTTACTAGAAATCGTATAAGCATTTTATTACATTTCCTGGTGCTGAGAAACACTATTGTTTGAGAGCCACTGTCAAAGAAGGTGGCGGAGGTGATCTGGTGCCCCAGATTCTGAAGCACACCTTGCATTCAGATTGCCTTTGTTCCGCCCGCTACTGCATTTGTGCCGATCTGTTTACTCTTTAGGTGGAAAACGAAAAAGGGAAAGCTTACATAACCAATAATCAGATATCACATTACTGCAGGTTTACATACTTATATGGTAAAGGTGCGCTTGTTTGCAAGAGTTTGAAACTTTAATAATCTATAGCACGGTGACATCTTTTCCATGTAAATATTTTAAAAGTGAAAAATGTCGAACATGTGTGATGCAACTAGATTTTTTTAATATACTATATAATTGTAGTTATTTGTTTTTAGTTCTGGTAAAGAATATTCAAAATTATGGTATTTTAACTGTTTTTTAATAATTCTTCTACTGTTTCAGTGTCTTTAATCTCAAATCAACTAGGTATATTAACGCATTTTATAGATATAGAAGAACATCTTACTTCTCTACAAAATTTAGCTTTAAGACAGTACCAATTATATTTCAGGAAAACGTAATAAATTTAAAGTTTTTTTAAAAGTGGCTTGGAATTCAGACAACCACCCTAGCCAAAATTCAAATATTATTTAAACTGCATTAAATTACATTCGCAACGGATGTGATTAGATAAAGTTTGCTTAGGGGTAAATATTTACACACAAGCTCCAAACGATAAAAGTGATTTAATATTTATATTTTAAACTTAAATATATTTTTCAATCAAGTAAGGCAAGAAATACTTAACACTTTTTAATATTTGTTTGTTGTATCCGGCAACATCGATCACTAAATGGGAAATACTATAGTACAGTTAACAAACCCAATGCAAATATTTACTTTGTGAACGCTTGTTGTATACGGGATTTCGCTATAGCCGACCTCATTCTAAAATTATAGTTTGTGTACTTTTTTTCGGATAAAGGAAAGCAGACGAAAACGCCCGGTAAAAGACCAGATAAAATTCTAACAGACACTAAAGAACATATAATAATTTACAGATGTTTGATTAGGTCAACAAATTTTTATAGAAAAACTCGAAAATATTCTGAAAGCCGTGGAGTTTTGAAAGTTCTTGGTGAAGATATAGTTCTCATTTGAGGCGAATAAACTTTCCACAAGCAATCAAATATACGTTTCATAAGTATACAGGGTGTCCCTAAATTGCCTTAAAAGGTTCAGGTAAACTTTTTCCGCTAAGAATTCTCAAGGAAAAACTGCAAGAAAAAATTTGCTCCGCAGCTTTTAGTTTTCTTGTACGATGGTGTTAAAGTTCATACCTTTAGTGCAGAATTTTAGCCAAATGGTTATAAGAAATTAAGTAAAACATGTATTTGCTTATTGCGGAAACCTAAATTAATTCAAAAGTACTGTTAAAAATCATAGTTTTGGTAAAAGTACAATTTGACAACAATCCAGGTGTATGGGTACTGTGATAAAAATTTCGAAAATCTGTTGTTTGACACGTGTGTCCAGTAAATCAATTTTTAATTGACATTACGAATTCTGTATTAAATTCGCCTTTATTTCGTGTTATTGAGTTCACTTGTGTCTTGACCATCATTATGGCGTATGATATAAACGAGTACATGGATATAATTTGGATTCTTGCGGAATGTGAGGGAAACTGCAATGAGGCTGCTAGGGTTTACGCTCAGCGTTTTCCAACTGAAAATGAAAAAGAGCTAGTACTTCGTATTCGTGAAGCAGCAGCAACCGTTAATGAAGCAATGATCCAGTCTGTCCAACAGGCCATCGTTACAAGGGCAGTCAATTGCCGTGAACTTGGTGGCAGAAATTTTGAACATGTTCTGTGAAATAAGTTATTGTTTTACAAAGCACTGTGTCCTAATTTTTACTTTAAACATTTTAATTGTTGGCCTACTGATTTTAGTTTTTTCTAAGTAGCTTCAACAGTGTTGCCAAGTTTCAGATTCTTTAACTGGCTCTTATGAGGAAACTAAGAGCGGTAGGAAGTTCCTGTTTGCAATTTTGAGGTCTATATCGGTTGTAGAAAAGTTTACCAGAAGCTTTTAAGACAATTTAGGGACACCCTGTACAATTTCTTCAATTATTTAGCCTGAATAATTTTTAAGGCTAATAAGGATTCTTAGAAAAATCTAAAGCCTTCATAGGTGTAGATATTATAAAAGCGTTTTGCATAATTATTCATTATAGAAGAAAGACACGTAGGTAGACAAAAACACAGGATTAGACTCTGTTTTAAATCACTTTACCTAGTATACAATTAACTTTGTTAAGATTCTGAGAAGAATTGCAAAGTAAGGCATTATTAAATTGATTGTCTCTGGATAGTTTTGCAGGATAATGTTTCGTGAAAGCTAAATAAAATGTATTTGAAAACTCGATTATTATAGTAACTTTCCTTGAATTACTTCGCTGAGCTGATAAGGCTAATAAGCCTTTCGAATGTTTTCAGAAGCTTGAAAAGTGCGAATCTTTTAACTTGCTTAGCGAAGGAGATACACAATATTATTTAAGTAAAAACACCAACATTTTGTAACATCTAACAGGTACGCTTTCTTAAATTATTTTTTCTATAGACATTTTCAGCTTAACATTTTCTTTTATAAGAGGGTTTTACGACAATTTCAAAATCCTGTTATTGCAGACTGTTAAATATACATACATGGCGAAGATTTGTTTTTTAAGTTTAAAAAATCTTAAATGAAAATTTGGTTCTAAAATCCTAAAGGCAAAGATATTTTATACAGATACTTTTACTAATGAACTTTTGGACCACTGGATCCCTAAAAAAGAAGGCAAGAAAGATTTTAAGCTTCTCAAAGGTACAGCTTTTTCCATCATGCTATGTGTATT
The DNA here is from genome assembly GCA_014611495.1 of Limonius californicus. NCBI lineage: Eukaryota > Metazoa > Arthropoda > Insecta > Coleoptera > Elateridae > Limonius > Limonius californicus. The sequence goes on along the minus strand of JABXWE010042562.1, from coordinate 11,484 downwards.
CGAAAATTTATATCTTAAAATATAAAAATGAATGTTGCAACAATCAAAAAAGGCTCACTCTTTCGGCTATTTATTTGCGTGGAACTTGTCCAGGTTAAGAAATAATTGTAAAATAATTTGACGAAGCTTCCAAAATCTCAAAAGCTGTAGAATATGGTTTAAACATGTATTTTAGGGGCGAATAAATCTCCTACAAAATACAAAAATAATTGTAAAATCTTATAAAATACAGATGATTCTGTTCCAACATTCCAAAATCTTAAAAGCTGCAGACTTTTTCAATTGCTTTGCTTATGTATATATGCTTAGCTTAAAAATTCGGCAAATATTCCAAAGTTGCAAGTTTTGTTGATATGCTTTATGAAGGTGCTTATTTTGGATGAGAAACCGCTAATATAAATTTAAAAAAGTTATGATATCCTAGAAGCTACAGATTTTTTACAGTTACTTTTCCTAGTCTTTCCTAGGCCACTAGGCATCCAAATAAGTACCCAAGACAAACCTGCTCATAGTTATAGGTCTGAAATAAATCATGAAATTGCTTGCGTACGGTTTGTTTAGACTAACACTTAAATATAAAATAACTAAACAAGGCTACCAAAATCTTGAAACGTGCAAAATATGTTGTTGTTAGATGTTTATTTCGGGTGAATAAATCTACATAAATCCAAAAATGGTTGTAAATTCTTGTAAGATCCAGATTCTCTTGCTCAGCCTTATCTAGCTATTTTCCATGTCAATGAGATTGTGTAGAGAAATATAAGTAATATTAAAAAATCCTCAAAAGTGTAGGCTTTTCTAGTGTGTTTTACGCAGGTAGCTATTTTGGACGAATTAAACCTTTAACAAAAGCCTAGAAGAGGTTCTACGATCCTGAAAAGTGCAGCCGTTCGATAAATCTAGATCAAAAGGCCTTGGATTTAAACACTTTGTTTTTTATAATGTGTATGCTGTTATATAGGTGTGTAGACTTTCATTAAGGCTTTTCGGGTAATTATTTACTTAGATATCATTTCAGATCCAATGAATTATCTAAAAAATAAGTTGTATAATAAGAACGCTTTCAAAACCCTACAAGAATAGCTTTTTAACAGATACTAGCACGGGAGTATAATAAAGGAGAATAATACTGAGATTTGTAACATTGTAAATGTTTTCCATGCAGTGATTGGTTGTGCCGCCCAGTACGAATTTTATTTTTGTGGAAACTAGTAGCATTGTGTGTAACAACTGAGAAAAGTATTCCACGTATAAATAAATATGCAAGTGCTTGTCCTATTTTAAGTAGTGTGTCTAAAAGAGAATGTCAAGAATTATTCTAAGCTTCAGAGGAGGAATAATTGTTCGACCATTGACTTTTGAACTCTTCCGTAAGAAGAGAAGAGCAAATTTATTATTTTATTCAGGTGCTGTATTTATACGTTTCAAATATAAATCTACTAGCATTGCTGTATTAACTATATTAACATCATTAAATCTAAGAAAGTTGCAGTTAAAAAGTTTTTATGGGCCTTCTGCTTTTGTGAATAATTCAAACATGTTGTGTGAATTGATTAGGCAATTTCCGACTTTTTCTAATCTAAATTTCTGTCGGACACTTGTTAGATAATAATTGAGGTATGCAATGACAGCAACTACTTATCTATTTTTTCACGCTTCAGTTACATCAGAAGAAACGATTTTGTTATTCAAGTAACATTTACAATAATGTTTCTTTAATTTATTCTCTTAAGATTCCGAATTCATTTAAATCAGTTCTGAAACCTTCGGAAGTACAGCAATTTGATGATTTAACTGATCCAGTTTGCCTTGTTAATTTAGTCCGCGTGAGACGACCTTAACTTTAAATTTAACGTCTTAAAGTATTTTGCTAAGATCCATAAGTCACACGTATTTCGAAAGCATTTCGACCGTTTTCCCATGACGTACCCTGTCGGCGACATTAATAAAAATGAAAATGCCGTTTACAACTCGCCTGGATTTTTTGTTTGATCTAATTTATGAACTGATCCGAAACGTGATCTTTTCTTACGCAAGGTGGACCTAAGTCCTAGGTCGCTGACATGAAGTAGGTATGTGATTGAGCACTTGTTGTCTACCTTGTATAATAAATTAATTTATTTTAGTAAATTACAATAAGAACTTTTGTGTCTGTCTACGCGTGATTAATAATTTGTACGTTGACAATCTTTAATATATACGATTATGAGTCAGGCTTAATAATATTAACCCACCGACTTCCTTCTGCTGTTCTGAGAAGTTTTGGTGGATTATAAAGGATTTTATTTGAATAATAAATATCAGATTTAAAATGTACCTGAATAAATACATGCGACAAAGCAGTAAAAGTTTACATAAATGCTATTTGTTGTAATACTCAGTGTGCAACTAAGAACAGCAGCAGATCTTGAGGATAAAGTTGAAAATTTAATCCAAACTATCTATACAAGGTAGGGACATCTTGTGTAGATAGTTTGGACGTACCAGCAATATATCAAAGATGAATTTCAGATCTTATTTAGAGTCGAAACGTCCATATAAACATAGCATATCCTAAACATAACTGTAATAGGGTAGCGGGTAGATACTCCTTTCTTCCCGGGGAGGATATACCTGCTTCAGGGATCTAGCAACCCTGCCCACGCAAAGCTCATGATTTCTTCCATCTCCCTCTTGGAAGAATCATGTCCGTTCACTAATTCTACCTATTACCATTATCCTTACCTATCCTCACCCAACTCGCCAACACGCAATGGCAAGCATGGCGTTAATACAAGATGTAAATGTATTAGCGAGATTTACTACGAAGTGATCATTAGTGAGAGCCACAGTCAAGATAAATAAAAAATTCGAAAGATGCATAAAAATGCGAAAAAGCACACATAGGAAATTAGATTAGATTAGGAACAAACCTTACAAAAATACCGTGCAAATATAGAAAACAACTTCAGAGTACATCAAGAAGAAAACCAAAACATACGACAGTACGACAGAACACTTACAAACAATGAAAACCCTAGTAGAAAAGGTAACTGAGTACAACATACCGGTCTGGATAGCTTTCGTTGACTATAGAAAGGCCATTGACACAGTGGAAATGTGGGAGATACTGCAAGCACTTAAAAACGCCAGAGTATGTTACAGATATTTAAACTTAATCGAACAAATATACAAACAAGCTACATTAAAAGTGCAACTTCACGAGTATCCCGACAAGATTAAAATAAAAAGGGAAGTGCGACAGGGCGACACTATGTCCCCCAAGCTATTTGGAAGATGCCTTCAAACGTATAGATTGGAGAAACAGGGGGTTAAACATCGCAGGAGAACCTCTACATCATCTAAGATGTGCCGATGACATTGTTGCCATAGCGAAGTCAAAGAAAGAACTGACAAGTATGCTGAAGGATGTTCGTACAGCTTCAGAAAGAGTAGGCTTAGAAATAAACTTCCACAAGACAAAACACATGACAAATGTAGAAGAAAATGAAAATGAAAACGATGATGAGGCAATCAAAATTGGCAACGACCAAATAGAAAGAGTATCCAACTACATATACCCTGGACAAACAATAACAATTGGCAAGGAAAACCAAGAACTAGAAATTGACAGAAGGATACGACAGGGCTGGGCAGCGCATGGAAAATTAAAAGATATATTGACGATGAAAATACCCATATCACTAAAATCTGAACTATATAATCTGTGCAAACTGCCGGCGCTGACGTACGGAGCGAAAACCTGGGTCCTCACAAGAGCAATAATCAAGCTACAAGCACGTCAAAGATCTATAAAAAGAAAAATACTCGGAATCACTTTGAAAGACCATAAGACTAACACTTGGATATGACAAAACACAAAAATAGAGGACGTCATTAGACGGGCAGCATCATTGAAGTGGGGATGGGCAGTACATGTGGCCAGAGGAGTAGATAAGTGGAGCGTGAAAGTGATTAGATGGAGATCATGGGGCGAAAGATCCTAGATGAGATGGAGCGATGAAGTCAAAAAAGTAGGCGAATTAAACTGGTATGAAGTCGCGCAAAATCCTGAAAATTAGAATAACTTGAGGGAGGCCTATATCCAGAGGATAGAAAACGGCTAAACTAAGAAGAAGTAGAGAAACGTAACCGTTAACGAGTTACTGTTTATTTCATAATTTATGTGGCTAAAATTTTTGTTCAACGAATTTTATGAAATAAATCATTCTTTAATACATTTTTGTTATTATACTTACAAGAAATGTTCAAAATTATCTCCATTATTGTCGATACAAAAAGCTGCACGTGGCAGAAGAGATCACTGCGTTCTTAATATGGTTGCTGGATTATTCCTAATCATCGGCAACCTGCTGTATTCCTTGACGTAATTCTTCTATCGTGTGCACTTCATTTGCAAAAACAATCTGTTTCATGTGACCCCAAAGATAAAAATCTAATGGAGCCAGGTGCGGAGAACGCGGTGGCCATATTATGGGTCCTCTTACTCCAGTCCATCTTTCCGGAAAATGTGCGTTAAGCCAAGCTCTAACATGAAGGCATTGATGTGCTGGTGCCCCATCGGGTAATGCGTACGTAATCACGAACTTGTTCATCATTGTTTATGGGTCTACGGACAACTCCTTGGCCATGTTCCCTCAGCTGACGATGTAAGTTTGAAAATAACACTGGCATTGTGAATCACTTGTGAATTACCATGGGAATAAGGATACAAAGAAGAGGCCAATAACTTCAGTAACACAGTAATAAACTGACATGTTACAAACAATAATTTGTTAAAAACGATGTTCGATTGCTACCAAAAAAAAGACGCGATCAGGGCAACTAGATCAGTATTTCAGAATTCGTTAAACTAAAATGTTACCCACATAAATTATGAAATAAACAATAACTTGTTAACGGTTACGTTTAGGACATATCTTTATCTGGACTTTTCGACTATAAATAAGTTCCGGAATTCAGCTTTGAAATATTGCCGGTACGTTTTGGGATACACTGTATAATTGCCTGCAAAACCACATCAGAAATCTTTACTAAGCCTAAAATCGGGACTGCTATTAGTGGCAGAAGTAAAAAGTACAAACTCGCGATAATTAAGAAGAACTTGGCAAAACGGTAGTTTATCAGAAGATAAATGTATAATCAACCAAGCGGATAGAAAATTTAAGGAACTAATCAGAGAATTAAAAACGAATTTTTTAATGAATACCTTGAAGGTCTTCCTTAATTAACATGGAGTACTAGTTGTGGAAAGCTAACATACGGTTTAATTGGCTAAAACAGCAAGTAACTATGGACCTATCATAGAGACTTTAGCTAAGTATCTGCAAGCAGTCTTTTAGACACTACCAGCAGAAGAAAAGTTTGGGAAAGACAATGAAATATCCGATTACCCTAAAGCTGCATATCAATTTTCCATGCCCAATGTTGAAATTGTTGCTAAAAATCTAAATTGCAAATAAATCTCCGAATAATCAAAGAACTGCCAGAAAAAGATTTCAAGCTGAGCACATTCCTCTTCAATGTTATACACAGACCTGGATATTTTGCGATCCAATGACAAATTGTACAGATAATCTTTTTACACAAGCCTGGCAAACCACCCAATGAGAGAAATTCTTATATATCCATTAGCATATAATTTCGGAGCATCAATTTAGCTTTAGAAACAACACTACCCAAGAACAAATACGCAGAATAGTATATATTCGAAATCTCCGCCGCCTTTATTGACGTCTGCCAAGTCTTTGACAGGGTCTGGTATGAAGGATTGCCATACCAAATATAAAAGAGCTTAGGACATTAATATTATATATGATCCTCAATTCATATCTAGAGGAAAGGTATTTCCAAGTGAAAAAGCAGCAAGCAGACTTCCTCCACATCAAAAGTGGAGCCCTACAAGGGAGCGTCCTAGGCCCGGTTCTCTACCTGGAATATATAGCTAATATGTCAATCAATCACATAACAACTACTGCAATGTTCGCAGGCGATACTGGCATTGCAACAAGACGCGGTAGTGAAAGCATAAATTCTATAACATAGTCTAGACTAGGTACGCTACTGGGATATAAAATAGAAATTTAAAATCTACAAAGCCAAATCAGCACACAATCTTTACCAAGCGACGGGGTATTCCTTCTAGACTTCTTAGAGTATATATGAATGGACAGCTACTAGCTTGACAGGGACCTTATGCGGAAAACGCGCATATGGAATAAAAGGAAACAATTAGTCTTCAAACTGCGTAAATACTACTGGCTGCTAATAGCACAAATACCTATCTGGTCGTATGGGTAACAATTATGGGGTACTGCAACCGTTTCCAACATCGAGGTCCTCGACTGATTCCAATCCAAGACTCTTCGAGTAATGTAAAATGCTTCGTTCTATGTTCTAAACAGTGGAATTCCTATAGACTGGAAAGTACTCTCACTAACGGATGCAGCAGTGAGGTGCAACGCTAAATATTTATAAAAACTGGAGAAACATTCTAACCTTCTAGCACTAAACTTATTTAGGCAACAGTGGACAAGTTGGCAAGAACACAGTCTACCCGTTAAACCGACCCTTCGGCTTCTGACTGATACACATATACAACTAATTATTAGCTAATAATATATGAGAGGTAAAGTTCGCATTGGAGAGTCATCAATGGATGATTACTGCCACTTATACCTTACCTAGGATGTCTGCACTATTGTTATCTAATTTGTTTATTACTGTAATTAGCAGATTGCAAATTGTATAGGCGAAGAAAAAAATTGTTCATTAAATGTGAGTTTTGTAGCAGTAATCAAGTATTTATTTCTGGAAAATCGAAAAAGTACATAATTCCAAGTGTGCTTTCGCGTTTTCTATGGGTTCATGTGAAATCGCCAGTTCTCATTAATATGCCAAACAATTTAGACCATTAAAGCGCCGGATTCATTTAACAATGGAAAGTATCAGCCGGGAAACTATTGAGCGTGCTGTACAAATTGCTTGCACACGTGCTGGTCAATGCCAACTGGTTAATGGTGGACAGTTTGCACATTTCCGTGAGGTAATTTTCCATAAATTTCCCATTTTCAGTAAAAATAAATTTTGAACTTTTTTGATTTGAATTTATATTTTTCTCAAAATAATTGTCATATGGGGTACTAATTATTTCATATCACCATTTCACTGGTGAGGAGGTCTATCAAATTAAGAGGAGAAAATGGGGTTTATATTTCAAAAAATTAATGATGACGTCACAGCGCAGTAACAATAGCAGATAGAAAAGAAATTTACGATAGGGTGTTTCAGAGTTTTCCCAAACAACATTAAATATTAGAATAGTGAATTTTGCGCGTAACTTTATCACCTTGTACTGTAATTATTTATTTATAAGGTCGTTTAGGGACGTCAATAATGCTGTCTTAGACCTATAAATTTGAACACATTCACGTTGAGCGAGCTAATTTCCTTCGAATTTTATAGTGCAGGTAGACCTATTTTCTACACACCTAAAAGTCAAATTTCGTACTTGACTCCGTTTAAAATTGTCACGTTTTAACTTGCAAATGCAAATTTATTCTAAAGCTGCATACCAGACCGTATGCACGACCTATGCCAAAACCGCATAGGCAAGTTTTTGTCAATGTTAGTATAATTATGTCAATATCCTCTACATATATTAATAATTTTTAAAAAATTAAACCGAAATGCGTACTCAGAATCAGCTTTTAGGAGTGTTCCTTCTAACAACTACACATTATTGGATGATTCTTAAGCGTTTTTAAGTGAACATGGAACTTATTTACCTTCCAAAAAAGCTCCTGCTGTTTTACTCAAATTTTCTCGTAATTTAAAAATTTTATTTTTTATAGTTCATAAGCAAATATTGCATTATATTCTAACACTGCGTTGCCCTTAACATTTGGAGGTTCACGAGTATTTAGCTTTAAAATATGAAAATAGGTTGTTTAAATTATCAGTCGTAAACACAAAAATTGACAACTGAAACAACTTCGTACGCGGGTGGTAGAACTGTTAAAAATTATTGCATCCTAAAATAAATATTTTGAGAATTATAGTAAAATATTATTAATGTGTACCTTAAGTTTTTAATTTATATTTTCATATGCTGAAATAAATAAATTGAGTGCTGCAAGGGGCGGCTTGGGGTTTTTCGATGGGTGTCCATCATGTGTGATTTTCGTTTCGCTGTTTTACCATGGGGTGAAAACAGAACATCGACAAATGTCGGATTTATAGAAACACACTGGATTTATACCTGGAAAAGGCAATTCATTGCAAAATAGCCGATCGCCTTTGGCGGATTGGTATTGAGCCCATTCGCTGTTCCTGTACCTGTGCCTTTGCTGCGACAAAGTACGAGGGTTGTGCAACAAATATCTCTTCTCGCAATTTTCCCGAAGAACGTCTACCTTTTTGCCTGTATCTGGAAAACAACGCCAGAATTGGGTCTGCCTTCATTGAAATTCAAGGTAAAGAACTAAATTTTTTTGTGCTGTGAAGAAAGAACCCTTTTTCGCGTCAGCTTGCAAAATTTCAAGGGATTGAACATTTTTTTATGTAACAAGAAGCGACCTCCAGTCGCCGACTGTCGTTTTTTGTGTACTACAAAGTGTAGAATAATTTTTTTATATATACTGTGTCTTTCCTGTAAGCTTCGGCGTCGCTGGTCACGTAGGTGTTTTGAAAAATATAAATGATGTACGCCAGCGGCGGCGAGTTTTTTTCTGAACGTTCAAATTAAAACCCTTTAATATGGAACACCATTTGCTGTCATTTCTTTGTACATTTGTCATGTTTTTTAATAATTCAGTTATACGTGTGTTAAAATTTACTGCCTATTTTATTATTGTGCATTCTGTATCTGTGTGTGTACGAATTATGCAAGCTTTATATATAGGAGGAGGCACAATAAAGGTGAGTCCGATTCCCGTAAGCTGCTGGCTTCTCGGCCTTCCACGAGGACCTACAATCAGCTGTCTTTGGAAGGTGGCGCCCAATAACTTTGACTGACTCTGTACACAACTAGGAAGGTTTCCTCCCGTAAGCGATTTTCGTGAACTCCCCCTACTCCTCTGAGCTTAACTGTAGGCCCTTTTCCACCTATCCGGTTGCGGGTCGAGGAAAAGCTCGTTTGGCCCGTAACACTTTCGTTAGTGAGGGTGTTGACTCGAATAATATGTTAAAAATCCAGGTCATTTATCGAATTCCAGGTACGATATTGATACAATTTCGATAAATGCTTAAAGGTTTTCTAAGCTTTCTACGCAGATAAAAGAAACGTGTTCAGAATTCCACCATTAAGATGATACAGATAATCAATTACGTGCCATAAAACAACTAAATAGTAATACTATTTTCGAAAGTAAGACAAATGAATAATTTTTTCTAGCAACGTCATTTACTGACATATGCCAAGTTGCAGGTGTCTAGCTTTCTGTTTATAAAAGTTATACATTTAATATTACTAAGGTGCTGGTGATTTTGAGGAAATGGAAAATTTCGACAAAAAGACTGCGATAAAATACCTTTTTAAGAAAGGTTTATCACCGCAGAAAATTTATCATGACATGTCGAGAATGTTTGGTGATTCTAACTCGCCATATCAAGCAATTTAGAATTGGTGCCGGGATTTCAGATTAGGAAGGAAGTTGTGTCAACGTGCACCAGGTGCTGGACCACCAAAAACTGTTGTCCCTGAAGAAAATATTGATGTGGACTATGATATGGTGCTGAGTGATCGGAGAATTACGATCAAACGTATTGCTGAGAAATTCGTTCCGAAAAAAGTCTGGGCACGATGGATTCCGAAAATGTCGTCACCTGATCAGAAGCGGGCCAGGTTTCTCACTGCTGCGAGCAATTTCAGTTAATGGATATGGATTTGGATGGATTTTTGGAAATATTTGTAACTGTAGATGAAACCTAGGTTCATCAAAACGGCAGATTATGGAATGACGGCATCGTGGTTTCCCGCCATCACGAAAGTTCCGTGTGACTTCATCGGCCGGAAAGATAGTGGCAACAGTGTTTTGGGATCCGGAGGGAGTTCTTGTTAATTATTTATCACGTGGTCACACAATAATGGGAAACTGTTACACGAAACTTATACCAAAATTTCGTGAGGGTATAAAGCAAAAAAGACGTGGAAAATTGAAAGGCGGCGTTCTGTTCCACCAAGACAACGCTCCTGCTCACAAGAGCTGCGTTTCTACTGTTGCTATCCACAATGCTCGATTTGAAATTTTAGTACAACTCATATTTTCGCCAGATCTTGCCACTAAATTCACAAAAAAATAGTCCAATGGGTATTCCACTTAAAATAAAAACGTTGATATCATTTCCTGGTAAACCGGAAGTTTTCTTAAACTGATAATACCATCATTGTATTCGCCATATATAGGAACTTTCACGTAGAGAATTATGTCAAAATCGTAGTTTCCGAATTAAAGATATTTGTACTGTTCTGTACTTTTGCCTATCCCTGTATTAAGCATTGCCTGGCTTGTAAGTAACTGCTTTTAATCCTAGCATTTGATGTTTTTTGTAAGAATTCTAGGTGTATTTAGGTGATTTTTCGTGTTTCGTAATTCGTAATTAATACGCTTAAGGCAGATATTCCTAGGAGATTGAATTATTAATGTGTACGTTTACAAATATTAGTTAGATTAATAACAGTAACTACGCTTTAGTATGCAGTTATTTTAATGTCAGTTGGGAATACACTTGATCTATTAATAAAAACCCATTAATGAACGTTTGGTCGTGACGTTACAAGGATAGTATTACAGAACAACTTAGGAATGTGTACAAAGCATAGTTAATTGCTTCCGAAACAAGGAGGAGATAATAAATACCAAAGAAAGTATAGACGACTAAAATATTTTGTTTGATATGTAAAGAGAAAAGAAATAGTTTACGTTGATTAATTTTTATTTTTTCAAATTAACCAGTTTTACCCTGCAAAAGAAATATGGTTTGCTTTTGGGATTTCTTCAAGTACAGAAATGTAAAACAACTAATGATAATAATAAGTTCAATTACTATTTGATCACCATATTAATATAAAAATAGTCAATAGTTTAATATATCTAATGTAAAAAGGGGATACTATAAAAGGTAAACCAAGGAATTACCTTTTTGAACATTTCTCATAAAACTTCTTAAGCCTATAAAATAGTTTCGGATGACTTTTAAATATATACAGTGCTCCCCGAAAGTAACGGATAAATTCTATAAAATCGTTGAGAAAAATATTTCAAAAAAAGATCGGACACGTCGATGTTTTTTTCTTAAATGATCATTTAGAGATGAAATTTTCAACCCCCCGTCCCTCAACCCCTAAGCGCTGGCAACTCCAGCTTTAAAAATTCAAATAGCAAAGTACCCCTTCTGATACCTCATCTGATAGCATTTCTTATGTTGAATACAATAAAAAAGAGTTTTTCAAAATCGGTTGATATTTACCAAAATGTATTCAAA
>JABXWE010042561.1:0-13312 GCA_014611495.1 Limonius californicus | reverse complement strand
TGATGTTTATTTTGTATTGATTCTGTTTTGTTTTCTATTGATTTTGTTTTTTTTTCTATTAATTCGGTTTTGTTTTCTCCTTTGTATTATTATTATTATTATTATTATGTTTTTTGCTTTTATGTGTATATTTTAGTAAATATTAATTTTGAATATAGTGGAATGTTCAGTTAAAGTTATAGTCGAATATTTTAGTTTTTATTAAGTATACTTGAGCGGGAAAGTTGCTTTTATCTTTTGCTGGCTTGGGTTTAATCCTTCATTATGTAAAAATCTTGTGCTGCAACGTATTAAACACATTTTCCCAATCCGACTTTGGCAACCAGAGGGTCTTAAAGCTAAAACTGACTCTGGTATTTCCTATATTTGGATTCAATGTTGAACTTATACCTTACTGCTGAAAAGAAGCAGGTGACAGATAAGTGTGCTCGTGCTCAGCACTGGGAAATAAAAGCCGTTAACTATTGGTATATTTGGTTGCCTACTTTAAGGGGAATCTAGAATGGTGTAACTTTCCATAACTGTTTCCTACCACCTTAAGGTCTGTAGTAGTTATTTTGGGACACCCAAAATTAAAATTTTTTACACGTGTAATAAACAGTTTTGATTTCAAGATGTGGCATGGATTATCATGCACCAACGGATTGTCATGTAATCAAGAAATGGCTGACAAAGTGTGCGGATGACAGTGAAACTGCAAACTACATTAGTGCTCATACCAAAGATTGCCCTAGTTGCCATATCTGTATAGAAAAGAATGGCGGTTGCAATCACATGCAGTGCTACAATTGCAAGTACGATTTTTGCTGGATGTGCTTAGGTGACTGGAAAGCCCATGGTTCTGAATACTACGAATGCTCCCGTTACAAGGAAAATCCAAACATTGCTCACGAGTCTGTGCATGCCCAAGCACGAGAAGCATTGAAGAAATATCTGCACTATTATGAACGTTGGGAAAATCATTCGAAATCTCTAAAACTAGAAGCGCATACTTTGCAACAACTTAAAACACGCATAAATCAGAAAGTAATGGCGGGTTTAGGCACATGGATCGATTGGCAGTATTTATTTAGTGCAGCAGGACTTTTAGCAAAGTGTCGCTACACTCTCCAGTACACATACCCTTATGCTTATTATATGGAAACTGGGCCACGCAAGGAACTGTTCGAATATCAACAAGCTCAATTGGAAGCAGAAATAGAAAACCTTTCGTGGAAGATTGAGCGTGCCGAAACAACTGACAGGGGAGACTTAGAAAATCAGATGGATATTGCTGAAAAACGAAGGACTACACTTTTAAAAGATTTTCTAGATGTGTGATATTTTGCATTGATATTTAGTTGAGTTATTTGTAATTTTTCAACTTTTAAAATATAAATAAAACGTGTGTTTGTGATTTAACTGCAGCTTGTAAAATCTGGAGTACCATTCATCCGAAGTAACCAAGGAAGTAGGAACTGAAGTTATGGCACGAAAATTTTGCTTCCCTGGAATTTACTAGCTGTTTAGGTAAGTTTTACCATAAAAGTAAGAATTTTAGCTTATAGATATATGTATTTATATTTTAAGTTCATAACTAAGCTAGTATTAAATAACTTGATTGTATATCATAATTTTTTTAAGTATTTCTGTTCAGATCTTCACATATCTCATCTTCAATGCGTTTTATTTTTTACATTTGTCATTCGAGGTGCACTTAGAGATTGCTAGAGCTGTTGATAATCTCAGTAATGTGAAACTAGTTCTTCAAACTATAATCATCCATTTAAAGCACCCAAATTTGTACATTAATTTACTTCGTTTAAATGTCTTTGAATTATTTTATGAGCAATGTTTAAACACCATATTGTCTAAAAATTTGCACATTAAATCCCAAATGCGGTGCTATTTTTTTTGACAGCTCTAACAATTACAATTTTAATCTACGAATTTTTGTAGTTGTATCAAAGACAACTGAAAGTTATTCATTCAATTACTTCAAAGGTTTTTTTATCTTAAAGTTGTAATGTTACTATAATTATACACAATGTTCATTGCAAAATTAAGGGATAATAGATATGTGATTGATCTTCTTTTCAGGGAAATTAAATTGTACCAAAAAATACATTTTTTAACTGTACCATTTTGAAGAGATGAAAAGTTTTAGTTTTATTGTAATATAGAAATTTCTTAGTTCATATGTTCCTGTGTTGTAATTGATAAAACATTTTGTTTCCAAGTTACCTTATATATATATATATATATATTTAATTTCAAGGATGGTTATACACTTCAGGCAATTGTTATGCGTTCAAGTGTGGAAGGAAGATAAGCATGTTCTGTGTATTACACAAGTCTGCCCAGTGTTACTTGTATAAGTAGCCTTAAGTTTTTTTGTGTATACATATCCCTTAATGTTGCACTGTGTGTTTGTATTTATGCATTACTTGTACAACGTTTGTTTTGTTATAAGTACACTGTAAGTTTATTTTAATAAGTTGTTTCCAGTTATACTTATTTGCATCAAGTGTGGTTCAGATAGAATGTACCTTAAATGAAAGAATATATTTCAAAGTATTCCTGCTTGCTGTTCAAATTATAAAAGGCAAAATATATAATATAATAATATTGTAGCATTTTTTTAATACATCGCTCTAAATATTTCAACTTCATTTTGTGGAATTAACTTGAAAAGCCGCAATTAATGTATGTAAATATCAATGCAATCTAAACTAATGGTTAATGTTAGTTACAGCAGGACTTTGTTCCTTAGCTTAAGTATTGTTACATTTGTTTTTTGTAGAATTAAATTGTAACAAACAGCCTTAGCACTTAAGCGAAATCCAGTGATGGGAGTCCTTGAAGTATTCATTTTTATCTGAGAAATGACTAGAAATATTAATAATTGTATTTTTTTAATATTGCCAAAATTTCTACACCGTAATGAGAGGATAAGTTGTAATTACAGCTAATATACCAATGTCTAGCTCACCTCTTTTTATTTTTCTCCTTATCGTACCAAGGGTAACTACTCAACAGTTTCAATTCCCAATCAATGAAACTGTTAAAAATCCATAGGATACTTCATTTTGTACTGAAAAGAAATGCTTCTGATCTTTTACTTTTAGGTAAGTCACATTAGAAAACTAACTTTAGCTTTTATTTGTACACTTGCTGATGTAAGTTTTGATTACATCAAACAACAAGAGTTTTGCTGCACAGTTTTTACGCATACATGACTATGTTAAGTAAGATTGAGTTTTAATATAAAGTACCAGTATTCATGGCAAGGGAGTGGAAATTCTTGCTGGCATTCTTTCAGTGTTGCAATGGACATCTTCAGTTGATGAAACGATTTCAATATACCACTGATACCAGCTGGGAAACCTGTAGTTCAAATTATGGGTATATATATTTTAAATCCTGATAATATAGAGAAGTTGTGAACATCTCTTTTAAGTAATCAAAGATAAAATTTTAAATTATTTGCTCATAATTTGGGCAATAAAATGAATTGACCTGTCCTGCAGCTTGTTATACACAGATAGCATCTATTTTTAATATAACTAGGAGTATGAGATAACATAAAAACTGTAGTAGATTACAAAATTTGTATACACCTACATCCGTAAATTTTCCTCCCGCATGTTTGCAGAGTTACGGGTATTTCAATTTAGAATTGAAGTGGGCTATAAATAAAATGTGAGCCAGAGATTGGTTTTATTAATTAAAATTGACTTAAGACACAAACCTAAAATTCACAGTGATTTTCTTTGGGATACTTATTTCGAATAAAACTGACAAATTTTCTTTTGTGGCAAAAAAATATTTATGTATAATTGGTGCTCGTTTTGTGTGTTGAACTGTTTGAATTATGTTAGTGAAGTTTGTGAAATATTTGTAATTCATTTTACTACAATAAAATTGCATGAAAGCACAACAAATCTTTCCTTTGTATTTGCATTCACTGAATCATATTATCTTGGGAATAATCGAATTTTTCAGCGTAAGTCGCTGGTTTAAATTATTTTTATTTCAATTTGTTACATACAAAATAAATTTTTAGTTAATATAGAAACAGCCATTATATGCAAGTCTTTGTAAATTCTACAAGTGATAAAGAAACTTCCTAAAATTACCCATGTGCAGAGTGGGTAATAATTATGTGTATTAGTTATATAAAATATTAATCTAGGAAACAATTGTAACAAATTATCATTGCTGAATTGAATTGAATAAACAATATATTAATAATACACTATATTCGAATGAATCAAAACAATACAGTACACTGGTAATGAGTAAGCAATTTAGCCGACTCAAGTAGTTAATACAAAAATCATCTTAAGACTACTCTCACTGACTTGATGACTAGGATTGCAATTTCATATTTATTCAACAAATAATAATTTCACCAGAAGAGTGGCAGAAGTTTAAAGGACGAGTGCAGGTTGCCACAGCCGATGGTCACTCTGGTTTGACCTCGAGGGACCCAAAAAGCAATAATTGAATCTATATGATGCTTGATCATTTGACTGCCCAATCTGGTATGCGGAACAGTACAAAATACTTTTTTAATAAAAATAATAAATGCGTTCTAGAGCAAAATTGTGAAAAAAATACTATTCTTCTTTGTTAATTAAATACTACCGGCTGCATACCTTCAGAATCTTGGAAACGATAAGACATACATTACCTACATGGAAGAAAGGATGTAGGTACAATATACAGTTTGTAGGCGACTTTACAAACTTAAAACAGAATTTCGCATTCTACCATTTTTTTAAACTATTACGTAAAATACAATACATTTTATATGTAATTTTCATCAGATTTATAATTTACAGCTACTACCCATGAACTATACAGTTTTATGGTAAATGTCCAATATTGTCTTATTCTGCATATACATCGTGTTACAAAAATGGTTGCCTTGCTGCATCTGGAAAGGAGACGATCACCATTACAGTGATATTTTTTGTTGTACGTTTAGTATTGAAATTTTCAGTAAACATTGTGTTTTGTTTCATAGCAACCAGAACAGTATTCATTTGTTTTTACAAGTAATACAGTCAAGATCTACTGTATTCAAGAAATGTTTATGTAATATTTTCAAAATTTGTAAAATTAAGTATGTCAACTGCAAAACAAAGATATGACATGATGGTCAATTTTAATAAGGGGCGGTGTATCTCAAAAAGTACGAAATTGAAATTAAGAACGCCCAGTTCACACACACCTATTTTTAAATTAAAATAGTTATGTATTTTTGAAAAAACTAATCTAGTTCAGTTTTTTTCCATTACAAGTAGGTTGTGTGTTTTTATTTTATTTTTTAAATCTATTACTAAATTGCCCTCTTGACTGTAGAGCTTCTCCCATTTATACAAAATTCAATCCCTTACCATTTCCAAGATCTCAATTGTATACTTCTCCAAATGCGATGCTCTAGATATAAATGCAAAAATAGGATACCCTGTAAAAATCTAATAAGATATATTTACTTCCGTCTGCCATTTATACTTTCAAAAAGTAGTTTAGTAGTAAGACATTTAGTAATAAAGGACAGAATTTTATTGATATACCAAAAGAATGCGTAGGAAATAGTTTTGCAAGTACAGTGTAAACTCTATATAGCGACACTTAAGGGACTGCGCATTTTATGGCGTTATTGAGAGTTGTCGTTAAATGGAGAAGAAAAATCAATATTATTTTACTATTATAATACATATGTATTTACTAATAAAGTATAACATTTACAAACAACAAACATTAATATTGATACAAATAACAATGCGTATAGTCTGTTATCTTCGTCTGACGTTTTTTGTTGCTCCAGTATTTTAATTGTATTTTCTTATGTATTTTATTCATATCTTGGGATACTGTGGGATCAACTTGGTTACACAAAAAGTATTTTTCTAATAATTTCGCTGCATCGAGTGCTTGTTTAATGCTTGGTGGAGGCTTAGGATCATCCGTCTCATCTTCTTCATCCCCTTGTTGTTGTTCCTCAGTTTTTCTCACCGAATCCAGAATTTCTTCATCTGTAAGTGAAGCTGTTGTAGCCAGGCTGTCGTCTAATTCTATGTAGGTTTGTAGATTTTCAGTGAAATTTTGAACCCACTCAGTTAATAGAAGGTCATCTTCACTTTCAAGCTCTAGTCCCGTTTCTACTTCATCACTCGCAGAACTGGTACAAAGTCCAGCATGACGAAAAGAGTGCTGTATAGTTGTTGCTGTCACTTCTTCCCAGGCTTTGCATAAAAAATTTACTGCATGCAGCATGTTAATAGACGTTTTACTCTCAGATTCGACCAGCTCCATCAATAGTTTCCTTCTGTAGTGACCCTTGAGACTTTTAATCACGCTTTGATCCATTGGTTGTAAAACACTAGTCGTGTTTGGTGGAAAAAATGCCAACTCTATGTTTTGAAGGTTAGATATGAGGGTGAGCAGGGCAGTTGTCGTATAGAAGCAAGATTTTTCGTCCCTTTAATTTAAATTCTGCATCCCACCTTCGCAATTCTTCTTCAAAAAGTTGACTTGTCATCCAGGCTGATTTATTAGCTTTATAGGTTACTGGCAATTGTTTAATGTTCTTAAAACACCGCGGATTTTTTGATTTGCCTATTACCACCAGCTTCCATTTTTCTGTGCCATTCATATTAGCAGCTACAAGCACTGTGATATGCTCTTTGGAGAGTTTTCCTCCCACACACTTTTCTCCTTTAAATTTCAAAGTTTTATCGGGGGTCAACTTAAAGAAAATTCCGGCTTCATCAGCATTAAAAATGTCACTTGGAGCGTACTTTTCTTTCAATTTTGGCCACACTCTTTTAATCCAGTCGTCAGTAACATTCGTATCAACACTTCATGCTTCTCCATTAATTTTACTATAGTTGATATGGTGACGTTGCTTGAACATTCCGAGCCATCCTTCTCTGCCTTAGCTTTCATGATCGGCCCCAAGACAGACATATTATTCTGGCGCTGTCTGTGAAACCATGATAGCATAGCTTGATCCAAATCTTCGTATTTAGGTTTCTCTAATTTCTTAGAAGATTTTCCATCCTTCTCTGCTTGTAGAATTTTTTCTTTGTTCTTCCATATTGTAGACACGGTAGAGCGACTGAATCCAAAGCATCTGCCAACATCACTTATCTTTTCTCCCGCCTCTATTGCGCGTATTAATAAAACTTTTTCGTCAATACACAAAGATTTTCTCTTACTCGCCATGTTCACAGTTTGAAAGTTTGTGAGCAACTAAGAATATTATAACCTATAGACAATGCATAACAACCTAACGACAGTTTAGCAGCCGAGGTAAACACGTGCAAGGTAATCACAACAAACAAAAGAACGAATTTCTTAGAATCTTTAGTACGTATGATGCCGACAGTCGAGGTAAATACATGCTAGACAATAAAGCAACAAAATAACAAACAAAAGAATGTACACAGCTGCAGTTCTTATTAATTTCTGCAACTTAGAAAGTACTGTTTATTGCTTAATAATGACGTATTGTTGTGTGATGCTACATAGAGTGTATCATTGTATGGACAACAAGGTAAACCAACCAAAGTCAAGTAATTTCGACGTTTTAGGAAGTTTGTCGTTAAATCGAGTGGCGTTAAATGGAGTTTACACTGTAATTACAGATTTTTAGCTATTTTCAGTTCAATTATAAGATATGGGATTCACTAGCAGTGACATTTTGTAATTCTTTGAAAACAGAGTTGGGAAGTACCAAGCTACTGTAGCTGCAGCAAGCTAAAGAAAACACAGCTTCTCTATCGGAAAATGAGAAAGCTCCTTTGTTTGCTATATCAATTACCACGAACTGCAGAGAATATATTTTTGTCTAAAAATGTTAATGGAAGTTGCAAGTATTTAAAAAAAAGCCTTTTCATTTTAACTAAAATTCCCCAACTTAATAACACATTACAGTTATAGACAGCATTATGCTTACAATTTTTACAGAAAAAGAGGTAAAGGTAAGGTATAGCTCAGAATCCTCAGTATTGGATTTACTCTTCTACTGGTGTATTCAAAAGTTCAGTTTGGACACTGCATGCTGAATTTGTTGCCCTGCTAAAATAGGAAGGTTTTCTTTATATAATTGTGCAAATATCAGTGTGAAAGTTTTAAATTTGTGTGAAAAGTAGCTGAAGTAACTATTCTAATAGTAGCTAGCTATTTTAAAAAAGGTAGCTTAGGTATCAATTTTAAGTAGGTTGTAGTATAGTCGGCTACTATTAAAAAAAAGTAGCTTGAAGTAGACATTAGCAACTGCTTTAATAAACCAGCTGGTAGTGTAGCTAGCTTTCTTTTTCAAAAGTAGCTTATAGTGTAACTTGGCTAACAATTTCATTAACTAGCTTGTAATGTAGAATATAGATTTAAGGATAAGTATCTTGTAGCATAGCTTAACCATAAATGATATTAAGTCGCTCGTGGGTACACATTTTACTCGATAGTTTATAGTCTAGCTACTTAAAAGAAAGTAGCTTGTTACTATACTTTGTCTACATATTTTACTAAGTAACTTGGAGGGTTGCTAGTTACATTTAAAAGAAAGTAGCTTGTAGTATAGCATAATTGCAAATTTTACTAAGTAGCTTGTAGTGTAGTTACTTATAAAAAGTAGCCTGTAGTGTAGCTTAGCTACAAATATTAGTGTAGCAACATTTTAAAAGTAACTTTCCCAACACTGTTTAGCAATAAAAATAGTATTAATGGCTAGAGGTACGGAAAAGCACTGTTATTAAATTAAGGATTAGGCACTGGTGGAAGAACTGGATTCATTTGAATTACTCTCTTCTATATCCGATGTATCTGCATCCTCTTCTACTTTGATAAGTTTATTATTTTCATCAACAAAGTAACTATTTTGCTTGCCATCCACTTGAATAATTTTGAGGTATGTATCAGCCCCTGTATCTAATAGTGTTTCAATGGTTTGCAGTATCTCTCCCGTACACTGTTGCTTGTGCTTAGTTAAATTAATTTTTTGTACATAAGTTTTTCCACAGTCTTCACAAATGTACGATTTGTCATCAGTATGCAGTGCTATATGTTTTTTAAGATTACTCTGCTGAGTAAATGAGACACGGCAAATTTGACAGCTAAAAGGCTTGACTCCTTCATGTAGGTATTGATGCTTTAACATATTTGAACGTTGGGAAAAGGCTTTCTCGCAGTATTTGCATTTGTAAGGTCGTGTACCTGCAATAAAATTTTAAAATTGAGTTTTAAAAATATTGGAATCGTTTTCTTTACACTTTTTATTGTCAATCAAATAAATACATGATTGTGCATACCTAAGTGGAGTTGTATATGTTTGTTAAGATTAGCTAATTGACTAAAAGTTCGCCAGCAGTATGTGCATTCAAAAGGTTTTTCACCAGAATGAATTAACAAATGTTTTTGCATATTTGCTCTTTGAGAAAACTTTCTTTTACACTCTGGGCATTCAAAAGGCCGTTCCCCTAAAAAATTAAACATCTTGACTCCCAAATATCACGATTAATTATTTACTGTACCTGTATGAATTCGAATGTGTTTCCATAAGTTACTTTGCTGGGAAAAACATTTATCACAGACTTGGCATTTAAATGGTTGTTCCTTGGTATGACACCTTACATGCCTTTGTAATGAAGTAATATTTGCAAACAGCTTGTCACAATAACCGCATTTATGGCTGAAATGATTATTTATGTCATAACCATCAAAGTATACTAAATAAAGTTTCATACCTCGCATTTCTCTGCAAAAGCAACGCCAGATTTAAATTAGAAGCTGGCATTTCAGTATCTACATTTGAATAGTTGTGATCATTTAATGAACAATTATCTGTTGTGTTAAAAAAATCCTCCGTGTCAGAATTAAAAGAAGTACTAGGAAAATTGTTGGAGGAATTTGTTACAGTTGTTATAGTAACATAGTCAGCTGTTTGTTCATCAGATTTGTTATTACCAAAATCAACTCTATATGTAGGTTGACTATTAACTATTAGATTATCATCTAAGTTCCCAAATGGTGATAAATACTCATGATCGGATGCTTCGAAAAGACCCTTAAATTTTAGGTTATTATTCATTAACCTTACTTATATTACATAATAGTTTAATTATTAGTATACCTCAATACTATCAGTAGCCATAACAAAACGTGAATGCCTTTAAACTGTTGGTAATAGTTTAAACCGAGTTAGGACGTGGATTTGATGATCAATCGAGATTCTTTAAAGCACTTCGTTTTGTATGTAACAGGAGTTGTACAACCTATATAAGGACGTAAAATTAACAAATACAGTTATGAAAATACAGGACAATAATCTTATATCAGGAACTGGCTGTTAACCAGGCCTAATAAATTTACATGAATTGTATTACTTACGCCATTTAACAATAGCGGCGCCGTTGCCATATCCTATTTTTTAAATTCTGTAGAAACCTACTTGATAGTTTTTTCTGCATTAAGAATCGTATTAATAATGTAAGGTTAATAAAAAATTTAAGTATTTACAATTACTGTTACGTTGCAGTAAATATGACATTTTTGATGGGTTTTGAAACCTAAACGTTGTTAAACATTTTATACATTGCGCCCTCTGTTGAACATTTCGTAAACTATTAATGTAGTGTAATTTTAAATGTATTTCAGTTATTAACAAATGTGTATGTTATGATTTAACGCAAACGGTAAAGTAATATATTTATTAATTATTTAAATTCATGTTTCGCTGTAAGGATAATGTAAGAAAATTGTGTTTTAGGGTTTGTTTCAGTAACACCAGTGTATTGTATATTGGAAAATAGATGGCGCAAAATGTGTTTTAAAAATTATATTTCTAATTTTGAATTTTGATATATTTGAAAATTTTACAGTATTATTTATTATTATTAGCATTGCCTTTTTAAAACGTAGTTTTAAATAATAAAAAATTAAAAATATCTGTGATAGAGTGATAATGTGATCTAAACTTTAAGGGTGTAAAGCAATGTTTTATTAGAGATTCGAATTTCCTGCTGAAATACATCATTTCGCAGAGCTTTTAATGACATAATGTATTATGTGTCATTTAAAAATCTGTTTCTTTGCCAAGATTATTATTCCATAGCCTGGAGTGTATTTAGACTTATTTGTTTGAAATCTTAACGGGCGGATTATTATCTACATTGCGGGCTTATGTTATATACAGCGCACCGAATATTCTATAAAAATTGTTTTTGGTTTCCACAATTTCTGTTTCAGCATGAATATATTTCCGTATGCTGATGTATGTAGAATGGTTGGTATTCCAAGACATAAAAAAGCGAACGAAATGTAACGAAATAAAATATGGAAGCTTGGATATTATGAATTTAGAAAATAATCAGAATTTCTGCATGGTGCTAGTATTACTCCATTTTATATGAATGGTTTTAGGGATGCCATTAAATCTTTTATATATGTTTATTAATTTTAATTAGTAAAGTCGGTCCGCATTCACACTCATTGGAGCGATCGCAAAAAGCTTTTGCTTATCCAGTAGGATTTTTTCATTTTACTGCAATTTGCTAATAATAAGGGCCGGGAATTTGAGAAGGATCAGCTTGTTATAAATTTATTCCCTTTAAGGTAATCGTGTCACATTCCCCTTGCCTTTTGAAAAACTCGAACGAATGCATGCTGTTGAAATCTTAACTTCAACCATTGATGGCAACACACTGCATAGTCCTCGATTTTTATTGTCCGTCGTTATATTTGCTTGTATAATGAGACACTCAAGTAGCAACGAGAAAGTCAAGTGTTCGTCACATTGCAATCATTGCCGGATTTTGGATCGACGTACTACACTTTTCCAAGTACCGTTGCCGTAGCGCATTTTTCTTTAAATTTTCCTTTTGCATGTTCGCACATCAATTACGTATACCACCTTAAGGGTTGGAAGCAAGCAGTGTCGTAGGAAAAGGGCCCCTAACACTCTAACTCGAATTCTACAGCTCCATCGCGTTTAACTCACAAGGGCAAATAGTTTTACAAGTTTGAATAAAATTGATACAATATACAATTTAACTACAAAAAAAACAATTTACTTTAATTACTATTGCTAAATTCGTGTTGTTTGAGAAATTATATCACAATTAGTGCAGAATAGGCAGTTGAATTGTTATACAGCAAGAACCAATTACCTTGTTCTGGAAATTGCGGTCGCACTCGAAAAATACTCTGCAATAATCTGTTTATCTCCTCACTGTTTGCTGTTTCTACTGTAAGCCAATTTTTTGGATTTTTGTATGGATCCCACCTTATTTGTCGAAAAAGGTAATCAGAATGTTCTTGATTCTGGATTTTTGTAAGTGAAAGGTTTTGGGTCTTGGTGATGATTTTCCAATAGATTGGTGCTTTGTCTCAAGATCTAAAACACTCATGCCTCATCACCAATTAGAATGCAGTTATGAAAATTGTCTAGTCTAGTCTGATCGAAGTCAGCGTATGATGTAAATCTTCTTCGTTTTTGTCATCCGTAAGACTGTGTGGGATGAACTTTGTACAGATCTTCCTCTTCCCCAAATATTCACGTCGAATAGTCCCGATATTGTTGTTGAATTAATTTTCCATAATTCGATGATCTTTTGTCAGAATTTCACAAACTATTGCGACCGTATATGCATTGAGAGAGATGGACGTACACCAGGTTTCAGCGTCATTTTGAATATCTTCACGTTCATCTTTGACATGTTTAAACTATTCAACCACATTGGTACGACTACCTAAGTACCGTACACTGTACTCAACATTTTGTATATTTCGGTTGGAATTTCCCCAATTTACAACACACTCTATCACTATTAAACACACATTTTGTGACATGGAAGCTATTAGGTGTTTCTGATGTATTTCGGCACCCTAAAAACGACTTTAAAACAGAATTTGCCTATCAGCCACGAATTTTTAGTAACAAGCATTTATATTTTGCAAGTAATGCATATGCATATGCATATTGCGCCACTTTGTGTAATGTATCAGCAGCGACGAATATACCGTGTTAAGACAAGTTTCCTGTCTATTACATGCAAGAAGTACGCACCAAATCAGATATTGTGCATTAGTAGGCATTTACCGGCGTATGAAGTTACATCATTTTCTATGTCGTGCCGCGAAACGTCGTTACGAACGTGTTTATGTTCTACATACTTGATTTATGTTTATTACTGTACTATGATTGACTGCGAATTAACAAGTAAATACCAGGCCTAGGCAGTGTGTAAATAATATCAACAGTTTTTGTTATGTGTGTGGGGAACTAACTTTTAAACCGCAAAAACGTACTTTCACCCCATTT
>JABXWE010042560.1:0-18540 GCA_014611495.1 Limonius californicus | reverse complement strand
CTGACATTTCAAACTTTCAAATTCAAATCGAACTACCAACATCGTAAAAAAACAAACTAAAAACAGTACGATTATAGACCTCCTTAACGTACTGTTTTTAAGCTAAAACAGTGCGCTTAGAACGGCTTTATAAAACCGAAATAGAAAAATTAAATTATAATCACCAATTTTTGTCAGATTAGGTAATACAACTCATTAGTGAATAATAGGAATAGGAAATAGGCAAATAAGTAAATACTTCAATGGTTATTAAATGGGTGGTCTATAAGTAACATTGAAAGCTAGTGGAAATTATACCCATTTAGTTCAGTTTACTGTAGTGTGCTGAAGGGAGTGCTTTGCTTTTAAATTCACATAAAAAATGCCTGAAAAAGTGTTGACGTCACATTTACTAGAATATTTTCAAAGTGAGAAAGACAACGGAGGTCCCCTAATACCCATAACTGCAGTGCAAAGGGTATGCAATAAGAAGAGTAGATATATTTTATTTTGTTTTAAGATTTTATTAAATTTTATTAAAACCATATTTAAATTTGATTAGAGAATTGCTGATGTTTTACAAATTTGTGAAAAAACAGTTAGATCAATTATTCGGAGGCACGAAACGGATCCACTCTTAAAGACTCCAAATAAAGAACGTCACCCACTGTCAGAAACCCCTAACGAGAGATCTACAAAAAATTATAAAGACGGAAGTTAAAGATGTTATTGATGATATGTACCATATCTACTATAAACTTATACTAGAAGAAGTACTATAAACGGTGACTTCGCGTCGTATACAGAGAGACTGGAACAATTATTTGTAGTCAACAACATAGCAGAGAGTATCCAAGGGTCAATGTTTATAACCTTAGTCGGGCCGGATGTGTACAGCACGTTGAAGAATTTGGTGTCACCAAAGGATCCAACAAAGATGACATATGTACAAATCAAGGATACCCTAATGAAACATTATTCGCCAACAAAGTCAGTCATATCGGAGAGGTTTGAATTCTACAAGGCAGTTCAAAAAGCAGGTCAGTCGATAGCTGATTTCATCGTCGAAATTAGGAAGCTAGCAAAGTCATGCGAGTTTGGTACATTCCTTGAGCAAGCTTTACGTGACAAATTGGTTTGTGGCATACTCAATGAAGCTATCCAGAGAAAACTACTGGGAGAAACAGAGCTGTCATTTAACGGTGCATCTAAAATTGCGCTAAACATGGAGTTAGCAGAAAAACAAGCCAAATTGTTAAAACCTCTGAATGTAGATAAAATAACCCAGTCTAAATCCAAAGCGGCAAGCACACCGAAGATGGAAAAAGGGAAGCAATTGCATCAGGGCCAATGTTTCCGATGTGGGAGAAATCATAAACCCAGCACATGTCCAGCCAAAGGATGGAAGTGTTTCGTATGCAGCAAAACAGGTCATACATCAACGGTATGCAGAAAGGCAAAGAAGAAGGTCAATGCAGTCAGTAAAGGTCACACCACTGATGGGAGTAGCTCTGAAGCAGGCAACGATGAAGAAGTTAGCCAGATAAGTCACTTAGTTGTTAAAAACATGTCTTCTAATGTAATGTCATGTCAAAATGTAAAGTGTATTAGTAAAATTCAGTCTGTACACGCACCAGTAATTAGACAGGTTTTTATCAATAGTATACCATGTGATATGGAGATCGACACAGGTGCTAGTGTATCAGTAATGTCCGACAAATTATTGTCTACAAAATTTCCTGATATTAAATTGGAACTGTGTAATGTCAAATTAAAAACCGTAGCTGGTAATGAGCTAAATGTATTAGGTCAGGTTTATGTCAATGTTAGTACAGATGTTAAATACCCAGCTGTTAAATTACCATTGTTTATAATTAAAACCGAATCAATATGTCAACCATTATTAGGTAGGACATGGATTGATAAATTATACCCAGAGTGGAGAACGGTATTTTCAACTGTTGTGTTAGATGATGAGGTAGTCAAAGCAGAGAAAATAGCTGTTCAGATTAAAAAAGATTTTAAGGAAGTTTTTCAGGGTGATAGGTCTTCAACCATCAAAAACCTCAAGGCTAATTTAGTATTAAAAGACAATGTTACTCCTATTTTCCACCAAGCTTACCGTGTCCCATACTCCATAAAAGAGGCAGTAGAAATTGAATTAAAGTCTATGGAAGAAGCTGGAATATTGAAACCAGTCAAATATTCAGAATGGGCCAGTCCAATTGTCATAGTTCCAAGGAAGTCGTCGAAGCAAGTCAGAATATGTGTAGACTTCAAGGTTACAATTAATCCAAACCTGAAAGTGGAGCATTACCCATTACCTGTATGTGAGGATATCTTTAATGCGGTATCTGGGGGAGAATATTTTACTGTTTTAGATCTGTCAAATGCCTACTTGCAATTGGAAGTAAATTCAGAAAGTCAAGAATTATTAACAATTAACACGCATTTAGGATTATATCAGTTTACAAGATTACCATTCGGTATAACATCAGCACCTGCCATTTTTCAATCGGCAATGGATAGGGTTTTAAGAGGAATCCCATTGTGTGCATGTTATATTGATGATGTGATTATTGCAGGAAAAACCTTAGATGAATGTGAAAGGAATGTGAGAACTGTGCTAAAGCGGTTGAAGAAACATAATATCTTGATAAACGCTGAGAAGTGTTCATTCTTTAAAAAAAGTATCGAATGTCTTGGTCACATGTTAGATGGTCAGGGTATTAAAGCACTGCCATCTAAGTTAGAGCAAATAGGGAATGCAAAACCACCTGAAAACATAAGCCAATTGAGATCATTTTTGGGAATGGTTAATTATTACCACAAGTTTTTACCCATGGCTTCATCACATTTGAAAGTGTTGTATGATTTAGAACGCAAGGATGTCGAGTTTAAATGGTCACAAGATTGTCAGGACGCTTTCGAAAGATGCAAGAAAATGGTTATTGAGAGTCCAGCATTAGTTCACTATGATGCTAAGAAGCCCATAGTAATAGCTGCAGATGCGTCACCCTACGGCGTAGGTGCAGTGATGAGTCACATTATAAATGGTGTGGAACATCCAATTATGTTTGCATCGAGTACACTCGCTCCAAGTGAAAGGAATTATCCACACATCCACAAGGAAGCATTAGCAATAATGTTTGCTGTACGAAAATTTCATCGATTTATATATGGTAGAAGGTTTGTATTAATTACCGACCACCAACCACTAAAAACCATATTTAACCCCAAGAAGAATATACCCACACTGGCGGCAACACGTCTACAGCGTTGGGCACTTGAACTATCAACGTATGATTACGAGATTCAGTATCGGAAAGGTCCGGAACACGCGAATGCAGATTGTTTGAGTCGATTACCTTCAAAAGACGTTTTAGAAGAACCAATATATTCTTTTTCAAACCATTACGAAGTACCAATCAACCTACTAGATGTAGCTAAGAGTTCTAGGAAAGATAAGGCTATTGTGAAAGCGATGGAATTCACAAGAATTGGTTGGCCAGATAGAAACACTGATGTCGGCCTTAAGCCATACTTTACTAAACGTTTTGAACTATCTCTAGATAGCGATTGCCTTTGGTGGGGCAACCGGTTAATAATACCATCCGAGTTGAGAAATTCCGTGTTAGAACTACTACATGAGCAACATATCGGTGTGGTTAGGATGAAACTATTAGCCAGAAGTGAACTTTGGTGGCCAAATATAGATGTGGACATTGAGGATTTTGTGAAGAGATGTGAACCATGCCAATTACATCAAAACAAACCAATATCTGTTCCATATACACCATGGACTAAAACCTCACGATGTTGGAAAAGAGTTCATGTAGACTTTTTGCAATACAAAGAGTACCACTTATTGTTACTGGTCGATAGTCATAGCAAATGGTTAGATGTGTACATTATGCACAGCGGAACAAATGCTGAAAAGACAATAGAAAAATTACGTCAAAGTTTTGTATGTTTTGGTATTCCGGAAGAAATTGTCTCCGACAACGGCCCACCGTTTTTTGGAGCTGAATATCAACAATTTTGTAAATCAAATGGAATAAAATGTACTTTTTCACCACCATTACATCCATGTTCAAATGGAATGGCAGAAAAGCAAGTGCAGACCATAAAGAAAAGTTTACTAAAGGGAGTACACGATGGTCAGAAAAATGTCGGTCAGAAAGATTTACAACTGCGAATAGATAATTTCCTATTGAAATATCGAACAACACCCAATTCTATAACTAGCGTCAGTCCCGCTTCACTGATGTTAAAACAAGTTCCAAGAACCAGGGTAACTATGCTAAAGAAGAGACCAGTAGAGGAAAAGAAAGACAGACAGAATCAAATAAGAGAGAATGAGGATAAAAACAGAGGGAAAATGAGAACCTTTGAAGAAGGGGAAGAAGTGTTGGTATATACTCAAAAAGGAAAGGATTCCAATTGGAAAAGAGGAAAAGTCATGAAGAAACTGAGTGCGGTAACTTATTTGATAATGGCCGATGGCAAAGTAAAACTTTCGCACGCAGATCGGTTGAAAAAGAGCTATCTTCAGAGTGAAATCGCTTATGAAGAAGTCCCAGCACGTATTCCTACTACGATAAATCTCGATATCAAGGAAGACTCCACAGAGCTATCGCAAGAGAAAGAAGGGTCATCAGATGTAATAGAAAATCCCGATATGGAATTGTCTAAAGAGAACCAACAATACAACAATGAAACGCCCAAGTCCAACCCTATTCCAAACCCAGCTATCCCAACCCCGTTAGTTAGTCGTCGGAGTTCCAGGATAGTTAAGCCACCACAGCGATTAAACCTTTAATGTAGTTGTGATAGATAAGAAATCTAAAAAGGGAGAAATGCTGTATATGTTAAGGTCACTAGTATAAGAAATACACATATAGCATGAGTAAGCAAAAATGTCATATTGTGTGAATTACATGTATTCATGTACCAGTGTTAAAAATGTATTAAAGTTATGTTCCAAGTAAAACAGTGTCTTTACTCGATACGTAAAAGTCAACACAGCAGTAGGCAAATAATGTTTATTTGCCTATAGTTTCACTAACGGATAATGCAGGGATCGAGGATAAATAAACCACAGTAAGAGATTCCCGTAGGAATTTTTGAGGATCATTGTTTCAAGGGAATCCCAACATGTTGATTAACTTGGAACGTTTTCCAACATAATATTTACGAAGTTAGGTGGGAAGATATTGGAATTAATCCTATTAGAAATTTTTTATGGTTACGGGTTCTTGCGTTTTCTATTTTATTTTCGTGGTATAGTGGCTCAACATTGGTTAGGAAGAGATAGATTTTTGACTTTACCGTCATAACTCTTTCATCAATGCCTGTTTTCGCTAAAAAAAAGGTTAATTGCTGTTCCTGGTGGGTAACAGTCCCTATTCATGTATGAACTAAATTTTTTATGTCGCCTTTAGGCAAAAGCAACGGCTTGTTCAATCTTTTTTCTTGTAGCAAAATTGAGCAACGTAACACTATTCGAATTACTTTGAAACTAGGAACTTCCTTTTAATAGTTTCTAGTAGAAGTTACTGTGTCACAAAAAGATTTCACAGCGGCCTAGTAGATGGCGAGATTACCAAAATATCAAAATTAGACGTTTCCCACGTATTGTTCCTCTCCTTTTCAATTCGCAACGCATTCTTATGAGAAATGTACACCATTCAATTTAAAGTTAATCACATTTAAATGCAATATTCTTTCATTAATCGATTTTATTGTTATATTATGTACACTTTCAAAATATCGATTTTTTAAACTAAAATATTACTGCCATTTAAGAAAAGTCATCCATTATTATCAAACAAAAATACTTCAAGTTATATTAAATTACTTCAATTGTTAACTGAAAAATGTTATACTTTAGAGCTAACATTCAAACCAAACACAATTGTGGTAGATTTTGAAAAGGCCATTCCACAACGTCTATATAACCATGTGGCCACATGTAAAAATTATAGGATGCCGATTTCATCTTTGTCAGTCCTGGTTAATTTTTACAATTATTTTTTTGGCTTCATTTTTTTGGTACCGCACGTAGTTGGTGAATATTTTTCAACCGAATTGTACGCAATTATGCCCAATAATGAAAAATTGACAAAATTATGTGATTATATTGTGGAAACCTACATAGATGAGGAATCTGATTTTCCGCCAAGCATGTGGGCTTGTACTACAGACAGTATGTGCAGGACAACAAACTCTTGTGAGTCTTTCCATTTGCAGTTTAATTCAAATTTTGATGACTAGAAGAAGCTAAAAATTCAAGAATATGATAGCAATGTTTTATCTACATTTGAGTTTGTAAAAATTATGTCTTTTAAATATTTACCAGTATGAATAATAAATAAATGTCTTTCTTAAACTGCTTGTTTTTATTCCTAGAGGTAGATAAGTTCCTCAATCCCTTCGAAATGTATTCGTGGTCGAACTGACCGGCCCCACTCTTTCTAAAACCAAATACCTTTTATCTAACTTCTGAGAAAGCGAGGGACCGCTCTTGCAATGTGGCAACAATGCTAAATATGTTTTGGTCCGACCAGGTCCGACCATGCCTAATGTTCTAGTGGAAGTAGAAAAACAGAAAGTGCGGTGAGTTTCTTTACTTATCCCAGAATTATTTGCAAAATGTGAGTATGCAACCCAGTTAACGCTAGCACGCTAAGGCTAAGCCTCTTCTAGTTATATGCTCTTTGCTTCCATAAATATTTTATCGCTGACAGACGATGATCTTTTTGAAAATGCCTCCAAATTACAAAGGAAGTACCACAAAGATTTATCTGAACAATTTCCTTTTCAAATGTTGAGTGTAAAAATGGCGTTAAAAGATGACATTTCCAAAATAAGTACCGTAAGAGACCATACTGACTTTTTGCTTATTAAAAATGAGTGCACAGCTTCCAATGTATCTGATGTTTGTAGTGCGGTTATTTTGTTCTTAACATTACCAGTTAGTGTTGCCTCGACCGAGCGTTCCTTTTCTAAATTAAAAATAATCAAAAATTATTTAAGATATTCTATATCTGAACAACGATTATCAGATTTAGCTGTTATTAGTATAGAGCAGGAACATATTAACACACTCAACATGGACAAAATTATTAACGAATTCGCCACAAAAAATGCGCGACGTGCAAGTCGCTTCTTGTAAACTTTGTGTTTAAACTTTTTAATTGACAAAATTGTTTCTTTACCAGATTACATTATTACCAATGAAATTAAGGTACGATTAATTTACTATTTATAGCTTGAGTGAATTTAAACCTACGGCTCTTAATTTTCAAATTCGTAATATACAAAAATGGCTAGTAGATAATAGGGATAATAGAAGGGGGGGCATTTTAAAGGTTTTGCGGGGGGGCCCGTAAAATTTGCGTTACGCCACTGAGTATTAATATACTAATTAGTATTTATTGTAAATTCTGATTATAACTGGTATGATTTTGAAACATTTTCAGTTTTAATCGGTGTTTACATATAAGCAAAGAGCAGTATATTTAGACATAGGTTGTTATACATCGTTGAAAAGAGAAGCAAAAATTCTATTTACCCATGTAAAAAAACAATATGGCGTCCATTTAAGATAAGAAAGTGTATATTGATATCTCGGAAACCACCACCTTGAATTTTATTTTAACATGATTTTTGACGTTGTCTCATTAAATTAAATAACTTTCATCTAAAACTTTTCTCCATATCTTTTATAATAAGGGAAATATTAGACTTTTTAAAAATCACGATTTTCAGTTTTTTTGAAATAATTTCTAAACGATTTGGAATTTAACATTTTTGTCAACGAAATTTGAATCAGCATTCAAACCTGCACAACATTGTCTATTTAACCAAATCTCTATCTTTAATAATAAGAAAGATACCCATGTTGTCCCTACGAAATCCGGGCACCCGGTATACTGACCATTTATTTCACAAAATACTTACCATTAATTAATAAAAATACTGACCAAATAAGTAGAAGTGTTTTTATTGGTGCCTTTTTTGTATGACTTCTTATTCTTATAATTATTTCAAGAATCCCAAAATATACAGGGTGTTCCATTAAAGTTATACACCTCTGTGCAAACACAGTAGGCGGTTTTTAAAATTGGTGTACGGCATTTTGTACTTTACACATCCGCATTTAAAACAAGAATCTTTATCATCAGCGAAGCTATAGGATGCAATTAAAGCGATTTACAAACACCCTGTACATTTTCTGATGCCAGTTTAGAACAATTATATAATTTATTGTTAGGTTCCGTTTTTAAATTATTATTTTCGACAGGCTATGGTGGATATGCCCACACCTACCAAAACAAGGAAGCGTCGCAATTCTACAGTGCTACACGAAAAAGTTATTAAACTACGCAGGAAATTAGTGGCTAAAAATTCAGCAGTCATTAGAATGAAGAAAAAATTTGCAGCGATGGGGAATAATTTGGACGTGTTGAGTGTTAAATCAAAAAGTGTTCGCGTGTTTGTAAATATGCAACTTTTTCACAGAATTAATCAATCGTGGACTGAACATGAAAAGGAACTAGCGTTGAATATGTATCACAAGTCTCCAGCACTCTATCTTTTTATGAGAGAAAAACTGAAATTTGTGCTACCTTCGAAATCAACAATAGTGTCGTGGTTGCGACTGAATCAATTAAAGACCGGACCAACAATCACTCACCCTAAATGTAACTAGAAATAGGTATAGTAGAAAGCTAAACAATTTGGTTTAAAGGGTTAAGCAAGAACTTGCTGCAACTAATAAAGAGCAGTATATTGTATAAATATACTGCTCTTTGCTGCAACACTGTAAAATCTTGTGAAGGTTAACGACTTGTTTACTTAGGGATTCTTAGGGGTTCAGGTAAAATTCTTTTGTTTAATTGACCCCTCGAGGTGGTTTAAACTTAAATGTGCAATTTTGCAAACAAATACAGGTATGCAACCCAAATTACGTCGATACTATTAAATACATTGCGTTGCATCTCTTTACAATATACTGCTCTTTGATATAAGTAAAATTAGCTGCAATTTTTATATGCAGAGGTTAGTAAAGGTTTTAACCGCTGAATGAAGATATGAACCGGTATACTTGTTCTTCCATCTCATAGTGGCCGCCACTGTTTGTGTACGGGTTTGCCATCTGTAGAATTTTTATAATCTGTGGTTTGTTTTAATTTCTAACCTAAAAAAACTGAGGGCCGATTCCAACAACGACAAGGGTGTTTATTTAGCTATGTTGACGGATTATGGTACGTAGCTAGTTTTGATGATTACTGATACAAAACTAACAAGTAGTGAGTGAGTGATACAAAGTAATATAAACCTGCAGTTTACGTAGCCAAATCTCATGCCGGCATTTATGTATATAAAAGCCCCCATCCATTTACAGTTTGTCGGCCGGTCGAAAACTGAAGGCCAAAATCGTACAGTCAATTTTCTTCATTCATTTACAAGAAAACTGCAGGTCCAAATCTTCAGTCTGTTAAAACTGTAGACGAGTGTTGAAAAATCTTGAGTTTTTCTCTTCAAACTTTTCGACCGGCTGCGGACTGAAGGTTCAAATCGTATGACAAGTTTCAACCACTCACTTACAGGCAACCTGCAGTTTGTTAAAACTCTGAATGAATGTTGAAATATCTTCAGTTCTCGTCTGTCGTTCAAAACGTTCAACTGTTTGAAAGATTTCTATCCGGTCGAGTTATTATTTACCAGTTACGATGGCAAATTCGCATCCCGTTTATTGAAGAATTTATTATTATATACCGAGAACATCCAGCTTTATGGAAAATAAAATCGAAATCCTATGCTCGTAGAAGATTCCGTGAACGGGCTTACGACAAATTATTAAAATTTTATAAAATACTCGATTCAGGCGCTACGGTAGATGCCGTTAAAAAAAGAATTAATAATTTGCGATCATGTTTTAGAACGGAATTAAAAAGCGTTAAAATTTCCAGAAAATCTGGTTGTTCATCAGATGATATTTATACACCATCGCCAATGATAGTACAGATAAGGAAACGGAAGATGAAAAGTCAGATGTAGAGGTATGTATGTACAGGGTGCGGCAACATAACTTCCTTTTTTGAAATGCGCGCCATTCGGGCTGTAGAGGTAGTAGCGGGATGGGAGTAGTCTCATTTGACAGGCGTAGTTCTAAAGTTTTATTTCCTACCCCGGTCATCATCATCATGCTTTAGAACAGTGAGGAGCGTGCGTTTGCCGTCGAGGCCTACTTTTCAAACGGATGTTCTATGATCGCAACCCAGCGCCTTCCGAAATCGCTTCAATGTAACCCCGTTGGGCCCTGTCCCGGACCGGAAATCAATTGTTACATGGGTCACTACGTTCAGACAAACCGCGAGTACGACAAGACGAAGAACTGCAGTCCTCCGGCCGATCAGATCACCTGAGAACATTGAGGCAGTGAGAGCTTCAATCTTGCAATCCCCACGGCGTTTTGCGCGCAAACATGCGTCTGCCCTTGGATTTTCCGATCGTTCAGTGAGGCGAATTCTTCACGATGACCTTAATTACCATCCATACAAGTTGGCGATTGTGCAGGAACTCTCCGAACGCGACTTCAGTTCTCGGAGGAACGCATGTGGGCGCTTCTCGAAAACGTTCCTGAGGACGCAATTGTTTTTTTCAGCGATGAAGCCCATTTTCATTTAAGTGGATGCGTAAACAAACAGAATATGCGCTACTGGGCTGACACCAATTCCCGACAATTGCATCAAAGGCTTTTGCATTCACCTAAGGTCACAGTGTGGTGTGCAATTTTCTCAGCTGGGATTGTTGGACCCTGGTTTTTTGAAGAAAATATGGTCACAGTGACAGTGAATTCAGACTGGTATGTGAACATGTTGGAAGAATTTTTTTTCCACGACTTGATGAATTGGACTTTGGGGACATTTGGTTCCAACAGGACGGAGCAACGGCTCACACTTCAAGGATATCGATGACTGTTTTGAGGGAACACTTCCCAGAGCGCCTCATCTCAATAAGGGGCGATTTGGAGTGGCCAGCCCGCTCCCCAGATTTGGCGGCTTGCGATTTTTTTTGTGGGATTTTTTGAAATTTCGTGTTTATGTCAACCGTCCAAGGACCCTACAAGACTTGAAGGCCAACATCCAGGCAGAAATTGCCAACATACCCGCTGCTATGCTGGTAAGGGTCATGACAAACGCCAGAAATCGGCTTCTTCAGTGTATGGACAATGGGGGGCGTCACCTACCTGATATGATTTTCAAAACTGTGTAAAACAAAATTTTAGATATGTACCTACATTATAAAAAAAAATAAAAAATTTCTGAATCATAAAATGGATTTTATTGCGTTTTGAAAAAACGAAGTTATGTTGCCGCACCCTGTATATAATATATAATTTAAACAAGCATAAAATAGAATTTGTGGTGATTATTATTATTATTATTATTGGGGATTTTAAGTAGAAAAAAATCAAAATAACTTATAAAATACATTCTAAAACTATTAGGAGATCTTCAAATCGACAAAAAATGTATCCTGCCAGGACACTTCTCCAACATTCATGAAGTAGGTTTTGTAATTGTCGCTGTTTTTCTTTGCTTCCCGTGATGAATTGTGTTGTAGAGTGTGTTGTAATCCATCCAGATTTGCAATATTCCTTCATTCTCCTTCAATTGTATCACCTGTTTCAATAACTTCATAGTCACATAATTTTTTGGTATGTAGAAGTTTCCTATATGTTGCCGTAGAAAGTTATGCAGTGCACAGGATGCTAGAAAATTTGGTCAATTTTTTCAGGTTTCATATTAATGGCTGCATGGAAAACTCTAAATCTATTCGCTAAAATACCAAACACATTTTCGACAGTACGTCTCACTCTACTGAATCTATAATTGAATATACGTTCTTCGCTCGTATAATTTTTTGGGGAAAAGGTTTTAATATATTGCCATGATTTTTATATTAAAATAATATAATTATTATTAACTGATTATTAAATGTTGTAATCATACTTAAAACTATTGTAAAATACCTTCGGAAGGACAGTTATATTTTAAAAAGGATATTTATTGGTACAAAAATCCATATTTTGATCTGAAATATAGTTTAAATAGATTAATAATGTTGTAAACTATGTTATTTAAGTAATATTATAATTAAAATATAATTTATAAACCTCTTAGATTATAAAAAAGTGTTTACGGTCCATCGTACGATACTTCGCATTGTGGGATATTAACTCAAGTGAAGTTTAAACAGTGTATGGCCTGTCAATTTGGTGTGGCTTCTTCGTATTTACATTGTAGACGATAACGTGGGACTTTTTGGACGATACCAGAGCCCTAAAAATAAAAAATTACAGTTGTATTAAGTTTGTCGATGAAAGTATAAAATGTTGTTTTATAAAGGTTTGCTGTTAGCCAAATTATTTAAATATTCTATTGAAGAAGGTTGCTGATTAGTTTTCTTGTTAAATTGTGTTATTTATCTGTCTATAATTATGTTGTTTATTAATTTTGTGAAATTTGGGGTTAGATTTAGAATTTGTTGACTTATTTTATGGATAATTGTTTTATAGACTGTAAATGTGTCAGAAAAGTTTTGTTACAATCTTAGGATTGTGTTTTGATTAATTTTATTGTGTTTTTAAGTTAATATTGTGAATTTAACAATATTTTAAAGTGTAAAAATAATTGTCATGGATTTGATATTTTAGGACATCAAAATTTAGAAAAAAATTCATAGATTATGATGATGGAATTAGTTTTTTAAAATATTTATTTATAAGGTCAATATTAATTATTTAAATTTTAGTAATTCGATTTTTCTAGAATGTTCCATGAAATTTTTCAAATCCAGCATTTTGATTGGTTAATGTAAGCATCCATACTGCATTTTTATTAAAAAAATTGAATTCAGTTCCTAAATAGCCATCAAACAAGACGCACGTTCATTTAATCGGTGCGCATTATAATTCGTATCCATTCTAAAAATTAAAAGTTTGGTTATGTAACATTTGTTTATCAAATTTCGAATTTATAAGTAAACATTAATTGTGACGGAAGTTGTGTCTTTAATTAATTATAGTGTTTAATAATAATAAAATTTACCAGTTTATTAAATCCAAGTGTGTTTCTTTTATGGAGATTTGCTAAAAAAAGAAAAGAATAATATTAATTCAATTAATAATTTATATGACCTAATAATTTCATAGTATTAAAAAGATTTAGAACTTCCTTACCTTAACAAACTTCGAACATTTAAGTGAAACAATTATAGTGCTTCAGTGATTTTAATTCACAAAATATTTGATTAACGAACTTCATGCACTCATCGTGGTTATACATGAAATGGATCCTGTCTAGACAACGTAATAATCAAGCAGAATAAAAATGCAGCTGTTGCAGAATTCACAAGAAGTGGTGACTACAACATGGTCCGAGTGACGGGATAACAAAAGATAAGTTTACGTATAATTCGATCTTTAAGGAATAATGAATTTTATTAGCATTTTATTTATGTTTATATTGACTATCTAACCGGTGAAGCCACGAAACAATTTTTCTTGAGATTATAAGAGTCTATGTAGATGCTATAACTAATAATCTATATGATTTATGTTAATTAATTTGAGCAAATACTCAAATTTGGCGCCCAACCTGAAAGTACTATTTAAATAATAATTATATATTATTCATAATAATTATCTAATAAGATAATACATAGCATCTTTTTGACGCAAGCCAACGTGGGGCTTTTGTATTATTTATTTATAAAAAAAAAAAACATTCATAGCAATATTTTCATGTAAAGCAAATGCAAAAGTTCATGTTTTTTTTTTCTGTACTGTCGTTAGATGGCAAGTCTAGTTTCTTTTACATTAGTCATTGCATAAACTTTTTTGTTTCAATAACACCACCGTCAGACACTCTACCATTACATCCGAAGCCATCATAAATGAATTCTGATATGCTTGCCGTTAATCGATCCTCTACAATTAGGAAAATTCCATCTATTTTCTATATTTCTAGATATTTCTTGCCATTCTTCTGTGGAATTTGGAAACTAAAATAAAATAATATGGTTCATTTCACTTATAACATGCTAGTATGAGTTACAGAATAATAGCAGTGAGTATATTGTCAATCCATTTTTAGGCTGAAGAAGAAAACGAAGGTATAGAAACCGAAGATTTGGATAATCTTAATGAGAACAATTACAGTGCCGCATCACCCCAATATGTATCAATTTCGACATCTTCCAGAGAATCGTCCGTTTCAACGGGTTTTTTTAGTAGTAGACATAATATTGTCACACCTCAGTTGGCATCTCTGCAACCTAAACCTCTAAGAAATTCTTCTGCTTTAGCTACTTGTTCAACAAGAAAGAAGAAAAGCGAAATGAAGACATAGTAGAGCAGGCATTTGTGACGCTCAACCAAATAGATGACGAATATGATGGGATTGGAGTTAATGTAGCTAATAAGTTGCGCAAGATGGATGACCAACAAAAGTTATTTGCAGAA
Source organism: Limonius californicus (assembly GCA_014611495.1). Lineage (NCBI taxonomy): Eukaryota > Metazoa > Arthropoda > Insecta > Coleoptera > Elateridae > Limonius > Limonius californicus. Next base: position 4,022 of record JABXWE010042560.1, on the reverse strand, counting down.
AATATAATAAATAATACATTATTTTATGGCATGCGAAAGAATTTAAATGATAGTTCGCAATTTAATCTTGATTGTAATGAACACCACCAATTATATGGATTTAATTATTTAGACCATAACTAAATGCATCTCGCACACCCTCGATGGAGCAGTGATCTTCAACAATCTTGTCGTACTACAACACACAAAGTTCCAAACATGAATCTAAATACAACTGCATCGTCATGTATACCGTCAAATTTGGGACAAGCAGCCAATGACAATGAATCTTTGTTTGAATTTGTTTCCTTTACTAAATAAGATTCTTAAAAACATATTATGTGAGGTAGCAATTAATACTTTTAACTTATTACTTAAGAATAATTTTGTTGTTGATATAAAGAGAATACATTTTTTCATTACTTTTAAATAGTCTCTTTTCAAAACTTTATATATAACTTTGCAAGTTTCTGGTATGATGGATTCTAGTGCTTGAGGGGAAATAATCGTCAAAAATTTTAAATCTTCCCGGCTTCGACCCATGGCTAAAAACCTAATGTTGCAATGAGTCTCTCTTCAGCATTAATTGCTCTTCTCATTCTTGTGTTTTTCTTTGTGGTGTAAGGTTTTACTAAATTAAGAAGGATTCGAAAGCATTCTCCATGCATGCGTAGGAAATTTGCAAATCTTCTGTACCTGACTTTTTACAAGTTGCATGTGCCATAAGCTTTGTCCTTCTAAAAGCCCATCTTTAAACCAAAATCTTTTTTTGCTTTTGGTGCTAATATCAATATAATTAAAAACGCTGCAAGTTTCCTTTTATTATTACGTGCCATGTTGTTATACACACAATAAACTGCCTGGTCTGTGGGTAAACTTTAAATGGACTACAGATATTGAATCTGCAGTTCTGATCGTAAGACAAGAACTGTGGTTGCGATCTGTATAATGTGTGACCGACGTGAGATGTGAACGTCAGTTCGGTTGGCCTTAAAGCAGTCTTTTCAACTCATCCAAATTGCAATTCTATTTTCACTAGTCGGTAATTTTTCCTTGCTAATGAATTTTGTGAGGTTAATGATAGATATAGTTTATTTATTTATTAATAAATAAACCAGAACTACTTTTAACCTAACAGATTAAGCTATGATTAGTTTTATAATATCCTTCTTTACGCTTAAATGGAAACTTGGCAACACAGTTACGTGAGCTGCAGGTTTACCCAAAATAATGCAGGCGTGTGTATTTTAAACCAAAAGAAAAGTTATCAACTCCAAATAGTTTTTTGTATTTTCAGACAAAATGCTACAAGATTGGCGCAAGCATCAGCAGTGCATTAGAACAGTTAAACTTGCAAAGATGGCTGCAAGGAAAACATTCCCATGTTTAGTGTTATTTGAAAATAATTATGTCCCAGCATATCTCAAAATCATAGAGAATACTAAGGAAAGGTGCATTCATATTGTGCATAGAAAACGACATATGGGTTTGGTACCTGCAATATTATTTATAATACCGTTGGCCTCTCTAAAAGGTTACGAGAGACAAAATTCAAATATACTATTAACCACGAAAGAGGACGATGTAGTAGAAGAGGAGGAGGTCGTAGAAGAGGATGATGTAGTAGAAGAAAATGTAGAGGGAGTGGAGGAGGAAGATTTAGTGGCAATCGTAGGAAACTCAATAGTGCTACAATTTACCAATGCTTATGCTTTGGATGCCGCCTTCACGGCAATTGCAGAATTCGAAAGGTAATATAATGTAACCGATTTTTATATACACTGCCTCTAAAAAGTCTACTTTTTTTGTTTGAAATTGTTTTGAACAAGCTAAAAAAAATTAATCTTAACAAAAGTACCAAAAATGTTATCAAAACATAGCTTAGTTAAAATATGAATTGACCTGTTTTGTACCTGTGATTTATTGATTTGTTCATTCAAATGACAAGTTTCATATGCCAGATTGAGTTTAACAAGTGTTTTGCAGTGGATTTTGTACTAATTATTATGTTTTATTTCAGAGAAAAAGTAGAAAACTTGCCCACGCTCCCCGAGCAGCTCCCCCTCTGAGTCAGATTAAATTTTTAGTATTTTACTTGTTTTATATTTAATTATATTCTAAATAAATAAAGTAAATGTAAAATGATTAATTCTCCAACTGTTCGCATTCACGACGAAAATATTTTTTTATTTCCTTCCAATGGACATTGCAGATTGTTTTTCGGCATGTGTAACATGATATTTTTGACTTGAATGACAGAATGAGCACCTTGTACTTGCAGCATTTTGAGGAATATTTATATTCAATTTTCTCTGCTGTAGGGGAAAGTCTTGTACCTCGAGCCGGATTTTTTCCAGTCCCTTTTTCGAAGTCTAATGTTATTAATTAAAAAGCAAAAAGATCATCACATGACACAAAACTATCTTAGAATAAATTACAATACCCATAATAGGTGTAACTTTTCATAAAAAAGAGTTACACAATTTTTTGTTTAAAATGGCCCAAGGTACAACATGGGTCTGTACCATAGGCCAGGGTATACTGTACCTTGAACCATGCCTACTGAAATAGAAATCAAATAGTACTTCATCTTTTATAAACTTATTAGTGAACTCCAACCAGTGCCGGATTTAAGGGGGGGCAGGCTGGGCAGCTGCCCGGGGCCCCCACAAAAAAGAGGGCCCCCACATATATAAGAATAATCCGCACATTAAGAGAATTATATTTTTATTTTATGCATAATGCAAAGCAAACACATTTGTATATTACAATTATAATTAAAACTTATTACGAAGGCACTACGCGCTACGCCACTGATTACTACTTCAGTGATAACGGTCATGCGTGTCGGGTCGTGTAGGCGTAGGAGAACGAACTTGAACGAGTTCAGCGAATCAGCCAGTCAACGGCGAATGTTTCAAATCGCTAGGTAGGTACAGACCGAGAACCGAAACCATAGGTTTAAAGCTTCCAGCAATAAACTGTGCCGAGACCGGGTCATATTCATATCGGCCAAAACCAGATTTTGTTCATATCGGCGAATTTTACGTGATCACAACGGCCAACATGTTCAGATCGGCCAACATCACTTCATGTTCATATCGGCCAACTTGTTCATATCGGCCACTTTTAGTTTTGATCATATCGGCCAACTTGATCATATCGGCCAACGACGACGTTAAACGTGAGAAACGCCGATAGTAGCCGAATCATAACTTTTACGCAAGGACGACCGACGCCTTATACATACTTGTTCAGAACGCCCATTACTTAATCATATCGGCCACTTTCATTTTTGATCATATCGGCCAAAAGTAGTTTTGTTCCTATCGGCCAACGTGTTCATATCGGCCACTTTTAGTTTTGATCATATCGGCCAAAAGTAGTTTTGATCATATCGGCCAACTTTTAGGTTTGATCATATTGGAAGTTTGTGTTCGTGAACAGTTCTATAGTTCACCGTCTGCTAGATTTTCAACGTTAATTGGCAATATTCTTAAAGATTGTTAATAAAGTAGTACCTACTTTTTACCATTAGTTCATCTTCATTAAGTTATTCGACTTAACTAAATTATACACATTATTTTTATATAGGTTTTATTACAATGAAATGTACAATACTAATTAAACCTAATTATATACACACAAATCTCCCTATTTCTGTGGCGGCTCATGGGTTCCAAAGAAAGCGGTTCTGCAGACAGAAGCAATCGAATATTCTCTTTTATAATATAAATTTTTAAATATCACGGCTGTTAATTATCTATTTATAATTATTATTTAATAAGACCAATTCAGCCAAAAATATCACAATGCTTTATTTTTTAGTTGCAATTAATTTTGTACAATGTGAAAACATTTTAAAAGAGCACCAATAAACAATTATACATAGGTACATTTTAAAAAATTTGTTAACGTTTCGCTAAATTAATTAGCTTTTTCAAAACGAAAAATCATACATTTATTATTATTATCTGAAAAAAACATAAGTTCGTGAAAGAATCAGTAAAACAGCAAGAAAATACAGCTGACTTACCTAATAA
>JABXWE010042559.1:0-11683 GCA_014611495.1 Limonius californicus | reverse complement strand
AAAATTAATCTTTATTTAGTGTCAAACAATTGTTAGAATATTTAAATCAGCGGAATGCGTAATAAATTCCCATAAAATTAAAACTGAAAGTAATCACGTTTTAACCGAAGAAATGAAATTAAATATTTTATGCTACGTTGAATAATAATAATTAAAAAAGGTTTGCGATCGCCGGGAATTGAACTCGGATCAACTGCTTGGAACGCAGCTATGCTGACCATTACACCACTTTGCTGCTGATGTATGTGTTTTGTACAAAAGAAATATAATGTGCACGGACCTTACGGAAACATCACCCTGTCAATTTTTGCATTTAACAAAAAAGTCATCATCTGTGTCCTATATACAGGATGGAATACTTATTTAATATAAACACTGCATCAACATAACCTTCATACTCAAATAATTCACAACTATAGTGACGTTTGTTTCTGATTTTTAGTTGTCGGTATAGTTGGTTGCATACACAATAGGCGAAATTGACGCGTTTCTTTTAAAAGTATACATAGGCAATGTATACTAAAAAGAAAAATTCCCTGTATATACAATATATAGGATCTCGGCTTTTATGTTACGTTAAACGCCCATGTACGTATTGTGACTTGTGATATGACTTCGCAGTTTACGTAGATCACTAAATACTTTACCTTTTCTGTCTTATAAGGTGGGTTTACGAAGAGTATACGTTGTATGCATACTATATTCGCGTATATGCACAAACAAACCACGTTGAGTAAAATTATTTATAGCATGATAATTGTGTCGTTGATTTAACACCTGTATGTGGAAATAACCGTGAAGGAAATCTCTTATTAATTCATGTAGTCATAAATACGAGGGTGTATTGTTGAGGATTCGTAAAAGGGTAGCTATTAATAAATAACAGGTGTGTTATTGTGTACAGAAACAGGAATAATGTTCATCTCTAATAAAATTTACAGCGTACATATGACGCGCCTAATTTCGCACACGGATTACATCATAATTACGTCTGTTAGGAAAATTACACTTTACGAGCCTTTAAGCTTCTCTGTTGGAATAAAAATTGTCATTTTGAAAACTGTCCCTCCTACCACATGGCTTTATGGAGAAAGGATAGAAAAGTAATTTATTTCCTTCCTGATAATTTCCCTGTCAATCATGTGGAAGTGAATTCAAGGGCTTTTAGGGTAGGAACGAGATTGACAATTAATTTGGTGGTTACGATCGAAATCAAATACAGTTTTTATTTGGATTTCCGTTTATGTAGGGTGCGGTGTTATTTGTAAACATCGTTTAAGACAATAACAAAAATTAATAAGCCCCTTAGGTAGCAAACAACCCCTGTTTTCAACGTGAAATGTTAATTAGATTGTAACCAAATATGTATTCTGCTGTTCTTCAAACCACGTTTCATTTTTTTAATTTCGAAGTTAAAATTGAAGAAATGGTAAGCCAAAAGAAAAAAATAAAAAAAATTCCACCGTGCCCTGCTTACAGAGTCATAAGGACATAAACAACGTTCATAATGCAAAAAGCACTTTACGGAAATGTTCCTGTGAATAGTGCGACATGTCCTGCGGTAAACTTAATACGAAATTACATTCAGCTTTAGAATGTTCCAGGGTTAAAGTTGCCCGGCGGCTATAAACACTTGTCGCATATGAATTATTTATAAAAAGCAAACGCATTACTGTGTTGATTTTCAAAAAGAAAATATGGAGTAATTTAATTTGCATTTGGATGCTGCCGTTCCGTTATTTTGTGTTTATAGAGGTCGGCCATTTTTGTACAATAAGAATGAGAAGATTAGAAGCAGAATTAGTTGTAGAAAGTGATCGTGTTGCGATACTTGGCTGTTTGTTCTCTCAAACCTGGAACCAGGCGACTTCAGATAATACAAACCCGGTTACTCTACATAAGAAAATATAATTGACTCGTCTGTGTTCTTCTTTTACATGCTTTTCGAATCACCTAATTACATTGTTTGTAACTATAAATTTATCCGCAAGGCATGTTCACTTCGGATGTTGCTTTCGTTTGAGTATATATATATTTGAAAACTAGGTACCAAAGGAATATTCTATTAGTTCAATATAGTTGTCTGAATGCCAGCAACATGGAAGGTATCTTGAAGACATTGACTATGTCCTCGTTTGGTTTTTTAATTCGCTATAAGTCGGCAGTTCTCTCGCAGTATCTTATTTACGTAATAAGATATTGAATTAAAGTCATTGTTTTGTTATATTGCCGAAGTAGACTGAACCGCATAATCAGAATAGAGTTGGCAGTGGCTTACTGATCCACAATTACCACCCTCTGATAATGTTAAACGAAGAAGAAAGGTCAAGAACACTACGGTGAGAAGACAAGGAAGGACGAGAGTTGGCCAGAGTATGAAGATAGACGAATATAATTTCAAGGTAGTGCAATCTTTCAACTATTTAGGCTCAGTTATAAATATTAATAACGAAAGCGGAATAAATCAGAATGAGGATATTGCAGGGGACCGAAAGCTCGTATATACAGAAACACCTGCTACCATCCAACCTCCTATCAAGTGAAACGAAAGTTTAAATGTATAAGTCAATAATACCCTCGCTGGTGTTATGGAAGAGAGACCTCGTCAATAACGTAAAGGACATTCGAAAAGAAAATTATAAGATATTTAAGGGTCCTATAAGAGATGGAGATCCGGGGAAACGGCTAAATAACAGAGAAATAGATGAAATACTGGAACCAACGAATGTAGTGACAATCCACAAAGCAGGAAGGATTAGACGGGCAGGACATCTAGCAAAAATGGCGGAAGACAGAAGTGCGAAGAAAGTAATGGAAGGCAACATACAAGGAACGAGAACTGAAGGTAGAACCCGCAAAATGTAAACAGATGGAGTGGAAGAATACCGTAGGAGATTGAAAATTGGTAACTGGAGGGTAATGGCTCAAGACAGAACAAAACTAGTTGATTTGGACCAGACCTAACTAGGGAGATAAAGGCCATATAATGATAAACCGCACGATGCCCTTCGCAACACGTCAAACTCAAATTTTTTCAAAATATCTTTGTTTGAGGTGAGGAACATTCAAACTTATATTTTTGTCTGTCTGGTAATTACGCAAATCTAGTATTACATCTTCTTCTTCTTCTCCTTCTTCTTCTGTATATAGGCCAATAGCCTGTTAATTACCTATAACAGAGTAGGTTCTGTGAGCCCTCTTTGCACATATGCCGGGCAGGAGGCCAACCTAACCCGTCGAACAGAGAGGGTAGGTAGAAGAAGTATTACATGGAAATCTCTAAAGCTTGAGATGATACGTTAAGGTTGTGCTATTACGACGTCCCACGAAATGAGCTCCAAATGTTTCTGGCTTAATCAGGTTTGATAAGTAGCAGCGCAACGAATTACTTTTTTTTGAATTTCTAACTTAAAGTCTATTGACACTTTTAGTAAAGCTATTATTGTAATCTGGTTCACTACACACTGGAGAGTTGCGCTGGGCAACTGTAGAAGAACGGCTGCGCGAGAGAGAGAGGGCATTCGCTCGCTTCGGTTAAGATAGTATTGACGTGTATGGGTGTATGGCGTTAGACTGTTAACCTAATTAAATAAACCTTATCAATTTAAGTTTGCTAATTTTTTGAGTAATAATCGAACCCCACAGACGACGATCACAACAAACTGGTGACAGATCGGTGGAATTTGAGGTCCAGTAAAGCAAGAAAATTATTAGAAAATGAAGAGATGGTAAAAATAAAACAAACATTAAATAATTGCAAAGAAAAGGGTGATAAAAAAACCAAGTAGTTGCAGAACATATAGCAGACGAAAAAAATCTTGAGGAATTTATTGGTGGAAAAGAAGAATTGATAAGTATTCCTGTTGCGGAACAAGATTTTTCTGATATTACAAAATTGACATTGATACAAGCAACTTAACAACAGAATTTTTTGAAAGATGTGGAGTTAATATTATTCACAGCCGCGCATACCATCCTCAAAGTAACGCAGTGGAACGATTTCATGGGATATTTAAAAGAATTTTGCGAGCTTTATGCTATGAACATGGAGAAGATTGGGACGAATATGTGGAACCAGCAATGTTTGCATTAAAGTGTGCACCACATGCAGCACATGGATTCAGTCCAGCTGAGTTGTGCTATGGACCTCAGATGAGATCGCCATTAAGTATGTTAAAGGACTTTGCATCGACGAAGATCAGAATGAACCGATTGTAGAGTATATTTTAAAATTATTAGATAGATTTAAAAATATGCAAGAAATGGTACAAAAGGCTACGAAGGAATCTCAAAGAAAATCGAAGTTTTATTATGATAGAAATGCTAAGAATGTTTCCTATAATGTCGGTGATAAAGTCATGTTGTATCAATATTCTCGGGCGCATATGTTACAAATGCAATGGGCAGGTCCAAAGAAGACAGTAAACAAAATTTCTGCTACAAATTATGTGATTGAGGAACTTTCAGGAAAAAGAAAGCGAATGGTTGTCCATGTAAACTTGTTGAAACCCTATTATGATAAAGCGGAAGTAGTTGCGATGACAATTTCTCAACTTGGAGAAGATGGAGGAGACCTAGAAATACCGGAATTGGAAGAAGGATCGAAAACAGAAATTTTGACAGTAAATGATGTAATAGAAATGCCGAAATCGATTGGGCATCTTGACGAAGTCCAGAAGAAACAAGTAATGGAGTTAATAGATGAATTTCGAGGATTATTCTCTACTCGACCGGGTCGTACGCATTTGGTAACACTTGATATTTCACTTAAAGAAGATAAAATAGTAAGGACAAGAGCTTATTCACACTCACCTCGAATTCGGGAAATTATCGATAAAGAAATAGATAAAATGTTAGCTTTAGGGGTAATAAGACCTAGTGACAATGAATACGCGTCTCCCCTGATAATTGTGAAAGTAGAAGGAAAAGCTCCTAGCCCAGTCATAGATTATCGTGCTCTAAATGAAATAGCGATACCGCAGCAACATCCACTACCTAATATTGAGTCTTGTGTAGAAAGGTGTAGCTCAGCAAAGTGTAGTTAGAGCTTATTGGCAAATTGGTATGACTGAACCAGCTAGTAAATATGCTGCTTTTATTACGCATAGAGGGGTTTTTGAACCAGTAACACTTGCTTTTGGGTTACAGTCAGCTCCATTTTCCTTTCAACGACTAATGGACAAGATTTTAGAAGGAATGGGGGACTTTGCAGAACCATTTTTAGATGATGTTGCAGTGCATTCATTAAATTGGGAAGATCATATTAAACATTTAAGATTAGTTTTTAAGAATATGCATGAAGCAGATGTGACGATTAAAACGGAAAAATGTGTATGGGGTCAAGCGGAAGTATTTAGGAGATATGATCGGACAGGGATGTAGAAAACCCTCAGATGCTAAGGTAGCTGCTATTAAAAAATTTCGTCGACCAGAGACAGAAAGAGATATAAGGGGATTTTTAGGAATAACTGGTTATTATAATCATTATATACCAAGCTATGCGGATATTGCAAGTCCACTTACCGATACATTACGCAAAAGTACTAAGAATAGAGTGGAGTGGGATGAATCTAAAGAAACTGCATTTCAACGCTTGAAACTGGAATTAATAGGGGGTAAAATACTTCGTGCACCTGATTATACGCGCGAATTTATAGTTCAAACCGATTGTTTTAACGAGGGATGGGGGTAACTTTGTCACAACGTGACGATAATGGAAAAGAACATCCTGTATTATATTTAAGCAAAAAATTGACTGACAGGGAACAAGCTTATGGAGCTAGTGAGTTAGAATGTAGGGCTTTAGTATGAGCGGTTGAAAAATTAAAACCGTACCTTAATTTAAGTCATTTTATCGTCGAAACAGATCATTGTCCTCTGACGTGGTTGAAACATATGGGAAGTAAAAATGGTAGACTTTTACGTTGGTCACTCGCGTTACAAACGCTGAATTTTACAGTGGTCTATAAACCAGGAAGACATTGTGGAAATGTAGATTCGCTGTCTAGATATTTTGTGTAAAGATTTACTATGATTTAAATAAGATATCATGTGTTAAATTTTCAGTTAATAGTTAGTAAAGTAATGGTTAATTATATTTTAATAAAAAAAAAGAGATATGTTGTTTTGAGTAGTTTTCTTGCAGTAGGATGGTAGACCTGATTACAGATCGTACTGCTGACTTGGAAGGAACTCAGAAGTCTATGGTGCCAGAATCGTAGAAGATTCCAACCCCAAGCGACTGTCTAAGAGGAGGCAACTATAGAAGAAGGGCTGCGCGAGAGAGAGAGGGCATTCGCTCGCATCTGTTAAGGTAGTATTGACGTGTATGGCGTTAAACTGTGTAATCTAAGTAAATAAACCTTATCAATTTAAGTTTGCTAATTTTTTGAGTAATAAACGGACACCATCGACGACGATCACAACACTATTCAAGTTTTCGGTTTTTTTTAACTAAATAATTTTCTTTAGAGTTCTACTTATTCATTTACAGCTGTATCAGTTTCTAATTACCAAGTAGTCATGCAACCCTGAATTGTAGATTTAAATATTTTCTAAAAAAGTAAAAATTGTTAGGACCAGAGTAGGCGACTGGTTTTGGGAAAGTCACATTCACGAATGGTGGTAGATGTAACTTTTGACAAGAAGCATTAAAGCATTGGCAGTTAGCCTTCCCTTAATTTTTTTACGCTGCTTCCTTATCAAGTTGTCTAATTTTCAACAGTGATTGTGCTATTTATTGTAGATTTTAATTTGGTTTCTAAATCCGTGATGAAATACTATTTCTTCAACGGTTACAATCCAACACGAAAGTTGTACTTATTATTATTCAGGACAACACGATTTTAAATTATAATTAGTAATACTAATTTTACGGCTCTGGGACCTGTGAATTTTATTTCGTTGAATAGAGCAGTAAGGTTTAGCAGCCAGATATAATCAGGAATTTGTAATGGGAGCTGTTGGATATTGAAATTAGGCTTTGTAAAATGTTGGCTTCGTCTGGTAAACACTCTTCATAGACCTAGGCTGCTCCTACAGTATTTCATAATTTCAACGCGTCAGGGAGGAAGTGTTTGTGCTCTGGCATCGTGTTGACTATTTCACGGAGTTTGGCCTTATATAAATCCGGGTGCGTATTAAGCCTGGGATACTTTGACATCTCTAGTATTACGTTTGGTGTTGACATTTTCCATTGGGGGATTTTGCTGGTAGTATGGATTGTGACAGGTTTGAGTTGGAAGGTATATTTGCATTTTATAGATTGGATATGACTGTAGAACTGTTTAGAAGTATCTTTTTATTTATTACAAATGTTTTTCCGTTGATAGGCACCGGTATTGTTTATCTAAAATATAGAACAGTTTCTTATCACAGTATTGATCGCTGAAGAATCAGCAACTTCTGCAGTTATTGTGATCACCTCAACAAGGAAATTAATAATACGTTGGTGTTTCTGACCTAGGGTTCATCTCTTATAGAATTTCGTCCTCGACACACCTCTGCCGTTTAAAATTTAACCTGCGCGTCGGTGTGTTGATGCCATAGATATGTCGGAGGCATTCATTAAATTCTTTTAGAGCAATGCTTTCAACTTCAGAACTGCTCTTGTTCATAAAGGTTGTTTAACACTTTTCATGCACCGTCTATTCTAGAAAAATATATAACTTTTACACGAATAACCACAGTTAAAAATGTTCAGAAAACCCGAAGTTCTAACACTTCGTTGAAACTGTCGGGCTGGATAGATTTCGTACTTGATTTGTATTAGTACTAATGTTTTGCTTTCAGATACACCACCCTAAATATAAATAATAACAGGCATATACGTTATTTACTAACATAAACTGTAACGGTTTATTTATTGAAACTATCAAAATGCAAATCTATTATAAATTATAAATTTGTAGTAAGTGTAGCAACCGTCTCATCTGCGAGACTGTGTCTCAGTGTTGGAATCTGTAAAATACTTTTCGTGAGAAATATCTGCATTTATGGTTTAATTTTTCTAGAAAGTCTTAGTTACTTTCGGACTGATAATTTCAAATAATTGTGCTTAACTTCCCGGTATAAAAAAAAACAGAAAATCCTGCATGTACCTTTATTGCTCCTCGTCCAGCAACACATATACCGGAAAATATTTTGTTACAACACAGATACAATGGAATAGGGACAGGTGTAATTTTTGGAAAGGAAAGCTGTTTCCCTAAGAGCATTTCCTTCTACGTCGTATCGATGTTCTGTAGCTTTTGTCAGAACATCCCATATGTACCATATATTATAAATTCTCAAATAATAACTAACTGTTGCTGATTAAATTTTATTCTATGCGTAGATAACCGATATCGCCATCTTCCTACCCAGCTATTTATTGCCTGCGGCCATTGAATATGCTTTTCTATAAATTTTAGCTACATTTTTTAGTACTTCTTCGGACTTTAAACTGCATCGTCGTGGAATTGAGTGATGCTGACGTTTCGTTAACCGTTACAGGTAGCAACCTTAGGTTTTGATAATGGTAAGCGGTTAGCCAAACGTCAGTATTAATCAATATCACGATAACGCGAAGAGATGATTTCATTGGACACCGCGTGAACCTGAAACTTCAACAGTAATTTATATTTGTTTAGCAGAAGTCTAAAATACACTTTTTCCTTCATTTAAAAGAATCACTATTTAATCGTTGCAGAGTTTCTGTACTCATCTGCTTCTGCATGAAACTATCACGTTGCTACCCAAGTGCTTCTGTGTGTTATTTTTGGGTCAAAAACACGTAGTATATAATTTTTTTTTGAAATTTTATTCATTCTGTTTTTATTTAATAATAATATTGGTGACGCTCTAGACTCCATGCACGGGTTTGGTCTGCAATGTAGCAGGTCAGAGCTCCTGTATCCTTGCTCCCACACCCGCGTATCGCGGGCCAAATTAATGACACGTCGAGATATGGTGAGCATTACACATTAACAACCGCATTATTACCCCTTATGCATTCGAACGTAAGTACCTAATTATTTAAAGTGACTGGGTAGGCTGCACGCCAGGCGTTGGGGGTTTGAACTCCCTACCTTCCCCACGCATCGGAATCCAGTGCTCTAACCACTGGACCACACCGGAGCCTCTGTGTTTATTTATATTGTAAAAAAATAATCAGAATATGCTCTTGAAAACATATTAACAAATGGGTCTTAGGAATGGCTAGCAGGTAGAAATGGATATTTTATTAACGAATACAGTAAGTGTCTCATCATCGATTCTGAAGCTTCTGCTTGAAAGTTGCATTTGCTAATAGTACTAGTGCAAAAACGTGTCATAATGCCAATAGTGCTACAGTTCTACTTTATACGAGATCCTACGAAAAACTCGTATAATCCAAACTAGTCCTTGAATACCTACAACCAAATATTGGTAAGCAGTTTATCTATAGGTACAAAACATTAAATACGTTTAAATCTTACAATCGTTTTTGGCAAAGCTTAAGATATTTAAACGAATTACAATTAGATGCTGGTGATTTATTAATGTGAATTTACTTAATCGGCTTATGCCTGTTAGCTGTTTGTGAACCCATACAAACTAACGTTTCTCAAGGCATTGTAGCTTGCATCTTCAGAGTGAATATAACATTGGTTTATGTATTATTGTCCTGGCAAACAAAATACATCAAGATCAAATCCTTGTCCGCCCCAAGGTTTGATTAATATAAGCACACGGCCCTGTTTAGGCAGGCTTGTAATGCTTGTAAAGACAGACAAGCTACAGGTCGGTCCTTACCTGAAAATGCTGGGTGTAGTTCCCAAATGACGACGCGGTCTAAACCGAAAGTAAATTATAATATTAACAGTTCGAGAAGCCGCGAAAGCCTCAAAGAATATATATCAAGAATTCCTTCGTCTAGTGTCGTAATACTTTAAGTAGATAGAGTTGGACAGTTTGACGACCACCCCCCACTCCTGACCTTGATTTCAAGGTCAAGGCCATTGTTTCCCCTCACTCGACCTTCGATTGAAGGTCATCAGATTCCCCTCACTGGATCTTGAGTCCAAGGTCGCCACCTCTCAGAAAACCTTGAGTAACTGATCAAGGCCGGCCAGCACCCCCCTAAACCTTGAATGTGTAAGGTCAATTCAATCAGAACGAATCAAAATCTTATAAGTTTTTATTGTACAAAAAATTACATGATAATTGCAAATACATAAAATACAAGTTTTACATAATAATTCGAAACATGCACTATACAAGTCTTAGCAAATGCGGATTTTCCTGCAGGTATTTACGCCTTGAACCTTGGTTGTTATAAAATCTGGAATTGGAACTAATTCTCCGTCTCCTTTACCGAGAAATTCGGTTGTTTTAAAATCTGCAGTAACCTCGAGGTATAAGCGTTGCAAGCGGTGACATGTCTTTTCCATCAAATGGAAAACATTGCTGAAGGTTTTTTCATACCACTCATTCACATCGGTATCGGCATTTAATTCCGTCTCAGGAATAACAAGTTCTAAATCATTTGGAATAAATGTTGCACTACCAGTAATTTTTAAATGCAAAGACATAGTGTTGTTTTTCATCTCCATGAGATGATTAATAACTATCAGCTCAAGTTTGTCTACGGCGTGCTTGGCTTGAACAGCTATGTCATCGAATATGTACTCAAGAACTAACGTTTCACGCACCATGTTGGTGGTGCTGGTGCAAACTTGCAAATCGTGAAATAAACTGTGTGGAATAGTTATATACTCTACCACCCTTCAGAATAAACAAAATGAAAACATAGTAAAGTATTATTGATACATTTATTAAAGTATGTTATCAGCATTAAACAGGTTTATGTGTGAGTTGATACAATATCTTAAGTAGTAATTCGCGATTGCTAATGTCTGCAACGTTGTTACCAGCAACATCTGCACCGATGTCTTCGAGGCTGCTGCTGTCGGTCCATTGGAGTCTTTTTTTGGCCTGCTCGATTAACTCCTCTACAGCTTTTAATCCCTGCATAAGTAGAGCGAATCCGCAATGTCGGGACCATCTGAGATGTTCAGCAAGCGGTTCATCTGACGGCTCCCAGTCAAAAATGCGAACTCCACAGTAGAAACATTCCACCTCATCCGCATGAATGCCAAGCTGTTTGGTTCTAAAGAAACCTGCACGTGCTTTGCAGCTAAAGAAACCGACACGCGCTAGTTCGTCAGGAGATTGAGTTCCCGGCCAATTCGCGAATGTTAGCAAGCGCTCCGTAAAGCATCTGAACTCTGGAACTTGACCGCACATATTAACAGTTTGAGAAACACAAACCAACTAACACTGAAGTCGGGCAGGCTGAACTTATAAGCAGAATGATGGGGGAAAAACTCAAGGTTGAATGGTGGGAGAAATATTGAAGGTTAAATGGTGGGAGGTGTGATTAAGGAATGAGGAATTACTCATCATCGTCCCAACGGAATGTGAGATTTTGGAGTGAGCTTTCATAGTGTCGGCTCATGAAACGTCTAATGGGATCCATAATCAACCGGTGGAAGTGCTCTTCTAAGGATGAGGTTTCATGGGATGCGACTGGATAATTTCGGGTTGTCAGGATCTGCGTCTCAGCGATGCGCTCACCACCCATGAAGCGGGTAGTGGCGATGGTTGCGATCGCATGAAGAAGTTTGGTGTTAGCAGGTCGACTCTTCGCGTAAACCGAGAA
>JABXWE010042558.1:0-12617 GCA_014611495.1 Limonius californicus | reverse complement strand
CCCAATATATAAGAGACAAAGAAGGGAAGCTAATAATCAATGACGAAGAAGCACTAATAAAATGGAGAGAATATTTCAAAGACCTATTGAAGGAAAATGACAAAGAAATAGGAAAAGATATGGAAGAAGAGGAAGAAACCAACAGTCAAAAAGAAGAAGAAGAAGAAAATGAACATACTTTACCACCGACAATAGAAAACTTACAAGAAATAATACAAAAACTAAAGAACGGCAAAAGCCCAGGAAGAAACGGAATATATGCAGAATTAATAAAGTATGGAGGAGACCTGCTGACACAAAAAATACATGAGATGGTAAAAGACATATGGAGAAAGAAGAAGATGCCGGAAGAGTGGGAAATAGCACAGATAGTACCTGTCTATAAGAAGGGAAAAAGATGACTGTCAAAACTATAGAGGGAAAGCTCTACTGGATACTGTATATAAGATAATGGCAAAATCAATAGAGATAAAAATTAAAGAGTATGCGGAAAAGGTAGTAGGTGAATACCAAAGCGGATTCAGATCAGGGAGATCAGTAACTGACCACATCTTTACGCTGAAACAAACACAAAATATGTTAAACCAGTACGGGGAACAACTATACATAGTACTGATAGATTTCAAACAAGCCTACGAGTCGGTAAATCGGAAAGAGCTGTTCAATGCAATGGAAGAACTAGGAGTGCCAAGAAAATTGATAAATATAACAAAAATGACACTAAAAGATACAAAAAATGAAGTTAAATTTAATGGCTGGATTTCTGAAAGTTTCCAAACAGGCACAGGGCGAAAGCAAGGAGACCTATTGTCAACAACGCTTTTCAATATACTTCTAGAATGGGTAATAAGAAGAAGCGGCATTAACAGATAGGGTACCTTAAGAACAAGATCACACCAGATATTACCATACGCTGACGACGTAGTACTTTTAGCCAGGACAAGACGAGAGTTAACCTAAATATGCCAGAAGTTTATAACAGCAGCAGAAACAGTAAATCTGAAAATGAATGAAAGCAAATCCAAATTTATGGAACTAGGGCCAACAGAAAAACCCCAAGAATAAAAGGACGACCTAATAGTAGAAATGGGAACAACGAACAGAATAAAGATAGAGAAGGTCAAAAATATACTTACTTATGAATTACCTTAACGGAAACGGGGGACGAAGAAAAGGAAATTGAAGCAAGATTAGCCAAAAGAGATAAATGTGCAGGTGCTTTAGACAAAATACTATAATCCAAAAACGTATCTAGGAAAGCAAAAATCTATCTATATCAAACAGTCGTACGACCAACTGTACTGTATGGGAGCGAAGTATGGATCCTCAATAGAAAAGAGAAAGAGAGAATAGATGTATGGGAGAGTAAAATTCTGAGAAGGATATTTAGAGGGAAGAAGGATGGAGAAATATGGATAAGAAGAACAAACGAAAAAATAAGGAACCTTTACAAACAACCAAAGCTCAGCAATCAAGTCAAGGCAGCAAGACTGAGGTGGCTAGGGCACTTAGAAAGGCAATCAGACAACAGGATTCCAAAAAAAACTAATAAATACAAACCCAGGAGAACCGAGAAGAAGAGGAAGACCGAAAAGAAAATGGCTGCACGCAGTGAAAGAAGATTTAAGAGAAAAGGGGATACAGGACTGGAAGACACGAGCTAAAGATCGGAAGGGATGGAGAGAAACCGTCAAGCTATGGGCCTAAAAGGCCTGAGTACAGCAAATATATATATATATATATATATATTAGAGGTCGTTTGTTACTAATTCGTTTTAATGATAGCCTTACTGATGAGTCATTGCATTCTAACTCGCTAATGTACTGCTTGTAAGTTGCTATTCTATAAGTTTCGATCTCAATTTGACTCGGTGTGTTAATTCAGTAACCTTATGATTAGTTGTCACTGACTCCGAACGCGATGATTTTCATGTATTACACTTTGTATATAAAGCGGTGTTTGGAGGCTAGACTGCTTCTTTGGGGCGGCGATACTTGCTATTCGTGCAGCTTTTTGTATCGACGAGATAAGGTTTTCTACTGCTAGATCAATACCTCCAATTGTAAATAAATTTGTCGGATATTTAAGGTTCCGATCAAGGTGATTTTTAAATGTGTTCGACTTAGTTGGACCTTGGATTGATGGAATTGTTAAAGCACTGCAGCCACGAGGGCTTATTGTACCTTGACTACACTTAACCTAACTTGAACTATTTACTATTTAAGAAAAACCGGTCTTGTTGGGGCCCGAACTCGAGCCCGAACTTCCCGTGGTTTTCTGTGGCCTTGGCTGCGAGCAGGAACACCACTCGCCTATCACGGCCCCTTGGTCCTTGGACCTTGGATTAGTTTTGGCAGATTGTGTTATGGATGGTTGTTTGTTAAAAGTGATAATAACTGGTATATGGAATCTAATTCCGTTACCACCTGTTCATGTAAGGGCCTGGATATGCTGCATAGCAAACGTATACACCTGGCTGATGAACAAGCCTTTTGGGACAATAGGCTGCTTCTTCTGGTGCTATTTCATGAATTGGGTGATCAGAAGTATATAAGTAAATATTGTTGGATACCCTGATTTTAAAACTAAGGTAGTATCTTGCGCTAGTAATCTTTTATTTGGTGGCTGGTAAGCAGCGGCTAGTTGTAATTGGTTGTCGAAAGAAATATTTTACCGTTAAAGCTTGCGCCTTTTTAGCTTGGGTAATGAATAACGATTAGCGATTGGTTCTTAAACTACGTTAAAGTGAAAAAAGGACTGCAAAAAGGAAGACACTTATTCGTTTCATTTACTGTTATATTTCTCTTAATTGTGTGCTACTAAGAATTCAATTGTTTGAATTACGAAATATATTAGGCAATTACAGTTGCTCTATAAAGTGTCAAATTTTATTCCCCATTGTATTTGAGGTAGGATTCTAAATATCTAATTAAATAAATTTGTAAGAACAGTGATTACGAAATGTAGAGTAATAACTATTTTAATATACTCAATGATTACAAAGCCCATTGTAGGTCCCTTTATATAAGTACTAAACGATTATGTTACTCAGTGTAGTAAGCCTTCTGTTACATAAAATACATTTAGGTGACAATGGCTAAAGTAGGTTTATTGCCTTTCTTACTTGGCTGCTGCATTGGTAAGATTTATTATTTTAAGCTAATAACAGTTGATTATACGTTATACCTTATTAGTTACATTGAGAGCCAAAGAGAAACAACTCAATAGTTTCATATCAATAGACGACGTTAATGATTTTGTAATTAATAATAATGAAGAATTTCCCAACGCAAACATAAGCCATGATATTTACAGACATTTCTCTACAAATTTAAAAGAAAAGGTTGGTGAATCAGGTGAAGTAGTATCCGGCGGTGGTGGAAATGGTGGAGGCGATAGCATTGCAGGTAACAATAGAGTTTTGCACGTCTACTGTAATATTACTAATTCTTCTAATGTTACCCTTCATATTTTTTTTCACTGATAGATTGTGACTTTATGTGTTTTAAACTTAAACTTTATAAAAACAAAGAGAATTCACATAACGTATTATTAATAAAAGATATCAGAATCTCGCAATTGTTTTTGTCAGCGACACTTTTCGAACGGATAACCAGCGCATACCTTTCCCCCTGTCAATATGTAAACGGGTGTTAGTATATTCCGCCCTAGTCTCCAAGCCCCCTTTAAGATGACAGATAAATTGCGCCTAGACTGTATGGTCGGCCTTTAATCTTACAGCTCAATTCCGATCATATCACTTACCTGAAACAAGTCTTTGGAAATAAACGAAAGTTTGTAAGTTTCATAGCATATACTATTTTATTTATTCCGTAGAAGTACAAATAAAACGCATTACAAACAAAACGCACTACAAACTACTACTTTACAGAATCAGAGCTACATCATACACATTAACAAAATCCAATCTCTTTATAAGGCCAGTATTTGACTTGTTCAGCAACTCTTGAATGTTTCGTTATGAATTTTCGTTTTAAGTGAGATGTTAATTTTAATATAATAATTTATTTAAATAAAAAAAAAATGTGTTACGTAGAATGTGCACCATAGAATGGCGAATTAAACCTAGTATGAAAAGCTTCGCACACGCTGGTTGTGCGACTCAATGATGCACTTGTTGGCATCCTATTTTGTGGAAGAAATGCCGATTCTTCAACTAGATATGTTTCAGTTGAATAATCAGCATATCTTTGCACTTGCACATCATTTGATATTTCTTCAAATAGCTCTATCGCAGCACTTACCTACGTCCTTTAGGGATAGAAGGAATGTTTTCATACGAGCGAAATTTACCAGTAGCAGTACACCTATAGAGGAGGATCTCTGTAGATGTAACGTGGCGAAAAATACATGTGCCCATCTAAACAACTGTGCCAAAAATAAATAAATAATGCCCAAAAATAAATATGAGTGATACAAATAAATTTCATCTTAAACCAACAACTATAATATTTAATGGTGCTAATGTATCCCATGTTTCAACAGAAATGGAATACTAAAATAGATCTAACAGCGAAACAAACAATAACTTCCAACCTCCCCTGATATCGATGACTTGAACAAGCGATATTTATTTGATAGAGACACCCTAATCACTCACAATAAATTCTTTACTCTAGACTCAACAGAAGAAACTTCAAACCACCTCAGACATTAAATACTGCCACTGCAAAACTTAAGGTCCCCCCAATATTTCTGCCAAGTAGCACTAATTATAAAAACACAGTAACAAACATTAAATGAACAGTCATATACATAGAAGATTTTTCCACAACTATAAAGATGAGGGATTGAGAATTAACTTAAATAACATAGATCTGTTGTTCTCAAATCTTTTATAGTGCGAACCCCATTTGACCGAATTTTTTTCTAGCGACCGCCGCAGCGCACCGCGGTGAGATTAGTTATCATTTAAAAATTATGTGCTGTACTGCTGACTGTGTGTTGAGTGCAATAGATCGATAACGGATATTTAACGTTAAGTACCAGCATGAAGAGATGGAACATTTTTTAAAACGACTTGAGAACCTTCCGTGTCTGGCAGTGAAAAGAATACAAAGAGAAATAGATTGTACAGCAATGAATATTTCAAATATGGTTTATTCCGTTGATTATCAGAAACCCCAGTGCGTACTTTGTCGAGAAGTGTTGTCAAACAAATGTATGAAGCCATCAACGCTATTTCGACATCCAAGCATCCCAATAAAAACAAAAAGCCTGTGTAATTATTTGAAAGAAAGCCAAACTCTCTCCTCAAGGAAATACTTTCACAGCAAAAATCACTACTAATGAAGAAACGCTACTATCACGTTATCGAGTTGCATTTCGCATTGCAGAAACCAGCCACATACAATTGCCGAAGATTTGATTTTACCAGTAGCTGTTGAAATGATTCAAATAATAGTTGGTAGAAAATAAGCTGACAAGCTGAAAGCAATATTCATCTCTAATAATATTAACCAGAGAAGAATAAGTGATATGGTAGAAGATATTCAAAAGCAAGTTGTTGAAAATATTAAGAAGTGCACGTACTTCCTATTACAGATAGACGGATCCACGGATTTTTCTAACTGTGCCCAATTTACAGCATTTGTAAGATACTATACTGGACATAGTATTGCAGAAGATATGTTATTTTGTACTGCATTAGTGGTCAACACGGAAATGTTTAATCGACACGTTCATGCAGAGGACTAATAAGTACGAGATTAACTGGGAAACATGCGTTACTATAGTATGCACCGATGGCGCCAAGGCTATGACACGACATCGATCTGATCTTATTGTCAAAATAGATAATGCCAAATGCGACATGAATACAATGTTTTTTACATCGAGAAACCCTTGCATCAAAATATTCACTTCTGAAATAGATTGCGTTTTGAAAACTGTCATTAAAATAGTAAATCCTATCAAGGGAAAACCATTGCAGATTCGTATTTTTCGAAGTGGGTTCTGTATATGCAAATATTCTTATTACACGGAAATAAGATTGTTTTCGAGGGTTAACGTCTTAAAAAGAGTTTTCCAGTTAAAAGCGGAACTTTTGATATACCTGCAAGATGAGAAACCGGAATATGAGAATGTATTTTCCAATTCCCTTTGGCTTCTTAGGTTGGTTTTCCTTGCTGATATTCTCGAGCACTTTGAATAGCAGTTTGTAAGGCCACGGTATTAACATAATAACAGCCATGGATAAAATTATCGGATTTATAAAGAAACTTTAGGTCGATTTAAAGTGGAAAAAATAAGTTTGATGCATACCAGTGCGTTCAAGAACTCATGAAAGACTTAGTTACGGATGACAATATGACAAACTTTGAGCACGTGCTTGCACATATGTAGGTTAGTTTGTTCAATTTAAAATAACAACTCAATGACTATTTCCCTTATGAAATTCAAAACAGTTGTGATAATTACAGACAGATACTGAATCCGCTTTGAGACAATTTCATTGAACAAGCTAAAATTTCATCAAACATGAAAGAAAAACATAGTGAAATATCATGTGATAGAATAAAACTAGTCTTCTTTCTCCAGAGTATAGATCAATTTTAGATCAAAAGAATGCAAGAATACCGGGAGCTTGCTGACAAGGCTATATAGTGTTTCGTACCATTTGCTACACCAAATTTGTGCAAATCTATGACTGCCTTAAAAAAAAAGTAAGAATTCGCCTCGAACTTGAAAATGCTATTATTGTGTGTGTATCCGATACAGAGTCCATATTTGAAAACCTAGTTTCTGAAAAACAGGCACATACATCGCATTAATGTTTTTACTTTACAACTTGTTTTAATGTTTACAGTAATTTTTGTTTAGGTACCTGCATTTTAATACTTAAAGTTTGAATTATTTAGTGTTTACTTTGAAAGACGTGTGGAAAGGCGTTTGGTTTTATTTTGAGAATCCTCCCACAACCCCCCAACCCCATATCGCAACCCCTCAGGTGTTGCGACCCACATTTTGGAAGTCACTAGCATAGATAATTATAGATAACTTATTAAATTCTATAACTTGTTAAGGTCGTGACGACCGTTTTGGTAAGACTACAACAAACCAATAGAAAAATTCTTTTCAACTGGCTCAGGGACGAGGGGGGCCACAGAAAACGTTTACAGGAAGAAAGTCTTGGTCGGTATGATATACAGGGTAAAGTCCAAATAAGTGTCCTTTCAAGTCACAGCTAAATTAAGATCCTCGTGAAGAGGCTGAAGACCAGCAGCTTACTGGAAATCGAACTTACCTTATTGTGCTTCCTACTGAATACTTCTTACAAAATATAAGCAAATGGGAAACTACAGAACAATAATAAACCATTAATTTTGAGTAATGGTTATAAATATATTAAACAAGATACGAAATAATTAGTACAATTGTAAGCGGAAATGGAAAATGGAAACGTTCAAATCAAAACCAGAGTCGGTTCTGTTATAGAGTAGGTATAAAGAAAGGCTTCGTGGCGTCTGAGTTCGATGTCTCGCCGCTACTGGCAACTATATTTACTGCCTCTAACAGTTGAGTTCACAGAACTAATATAATAATTTATTATTAAATAATTAGCAATTAAAGGTTGCTTTAGTTCATGAAAATTAACTACTTCCATTTTTCCACAGTTCGAAGCACGTGCAAGAAAAGGAAATCACCTTAAAGACTTATTGCTAAATAAATGTATATATTAATAGTTTTGACCTTAGTTCAGCGATACTGTGAGACAAGCACAACAGGGTTTTCTATTTTGTACCCTTATTTGACGGGGTGCCCCTGGGTGGACGAATATGAGAAGAGACGGCAAATGATCACTGGTCATCGCAACGACTATATTACACTGTATGACGTAAGGGGATTTTTCTTAAAAAATGGCATGTTAGACTTATTAACTCAGATAGGAACGAAGATCACAGGCACACAATTTTTGTTAATGCGGGTAACGGGGTTGATTTTTTTCCGCACAAGCAGCACTGTGTTTCTGGCAACTTATTGTTTCCTGTATTTGTTTAATCCTTTTATCAAACGATAGAAACATAACCGGCAAAATTTATTAAATTACAGGAACAATTTTTATCTCTCGAACTCGCCATCAAAAAGCAACGTATCTGGTTCTGACTCTTTTTGTTCGCCTTGAAAACAACAGCAAACCAGCCGCTTCGTATAGATTTACAGAATTTTATATCAGGTGCAGTCGAAGGCAAGTTTCCAGGAATTTTTTTTAACAAAGCTGACAAAACAATATATTCCAGTAATAATATTTCGCGATGACGAAAGCTGACCCACGAATAAGAGTGAAAATCAAACGAACATCACTGACTGTCATAAAGTACACTAATATACTTAGAGAAAACCAGAATATTCTAAAGTTTCAGAAATAATATGATACCATACGAAAAGGATTGAATTAGTAAACTTAAAATAGCCAGTAATTATCTGACTATTAAATAACAAAAAGGCTCCAATGCCAATTATCACAGTAAAACTAAATAGAACTTATAAAACGAATGGTATAGCCTATTAAATCTGAACAGATTACCTTATTATGTAATAATAATAATAACAGTAGAATCTCGAAGCAGGTACAGTGGATCCCCACAGTGCACCAATTGCCATCGTATGGGACACACTCTAAGCTATTGCCCTCACGCTGCGTGAAATGCGCCTTTCATTACTTACAGTGTACAAAAACCAACGACACCGACAATTCTAAATGTGTCAGCTGTGGAGGAGATCACAACTGCGAACTACAGCAACAAGTACAATAACGCAAATCCCTTTCCCGTAGTCAGACACTTGAACCTCATATAAGTCTTTATAACTGGGAAAATTAATTTCAATTCAACATATGTAGCAACATTAGACTAGTAAAAATGAAATAGACCAAGTCCGCATATCTTTATACAGAAACCATACAGAATCGCTTACCCATGGAGGCCCCAACATGTGTAAGCCACTAAAACAATTTTAAAACAAGCTGTAATCACCACAACACTCCGAAATCTGGGTCAGATCTAACCAGATGATAAAGATAAATGCGAAGTATTTGCTAAATACCTGGAATAAACATTTACCACATCACGCAGCTCACCTAATATTAATCGTGTCCAACCAATAGCAACAGAGCCATTTCTGTTGCAATAATATTTACAGAAATTAAGATGTATATCTAAAATCTCAAAAGCAGAAAAGCGCTAGAAATAGACCTGATGCCTAATTTACTCTTAAATATTGTTACGAACCCAATATCCAAAATTCTAAATTAAATTATTATTACTTCATAGCTGTTGTAATGTGATTTCAATTGCATACACATTTGTGTTGCAAGCAGTGATGTCATTTAACTCAGAAAAATTAAAGTACATTAGAATATTAAATTAGGCAATGTGAAATAAGTAATACGCTTGATAAGGGAAATTAAGTAATAACCAGGTCATCGCTTATGGGTGAAAAAGGGAATTTATAAAAGGACACATAATATTGAATTAGGATCAGTGAACAGTGCCTAGAAAAACAGTTGATAGTGAAGAGTAACTGGTGAATAGTAAAGGGTAGAAAGAGGAGAGTATATAGTTGACAGTTGGCAGTATTCCGAAGGATAACAAATCCAGTAATGATGATATACCTGTTTATATTTTTGTAAGTAGTTTAGTACAATGTTTTAGAATAAGTTGTAATAGCCTTGTAGTACATAGTCATGAATAAAACCAACAATTTTATGTAAGGGTAGTTGTTTCTCTGGTGATCCCGGCGATAAGGACAAAGGGCGCCTTATCAGTTACAGCCGTAGGCGTAACAATATCTACGGATAAATACTTAACAGCAATATTCAATGTTTGCCTGCGAACTGGATATTTTCTCTGATTTTATGTTCCCAAGCCAGAAAAATCACCTAATAGTACGGCAAACTATCGACCTACTAACCTCATGTTTACATTGTCCAAACTTCTGGAACGAACACGTCTACATACGTACTTGGAGACCAACAACATAATCCCACAAATGCAATTTCGATTCAAAAATTCTTATTCAACAACCCATCATATCCTGAGAATTACAGAAATAATAGAAGAAGGTTATGCAAATAAAATGCATATGCTTATAGCCGTTATAGAGATGTAAAACAGGTGTTCGATGGCGTCTGGATGAACGGTCTAATTCACAAACTGATAACGATAAACACCTCATTGGCGGGCAATAGAAGTTATTTTGCACTACAGGGCATAGTAAGGTCGAGAAACCTAAAGAAGAAAATATACCCAACTATAATACGACCTGTAGTGACCTACGCTAGTGAAACCTGGGTACTTACAATAAACGATCAAAGAATACTAAATATATGGGAACGAAAAGTACTGCGAAAAATATATGGACCAGTTAACGTTCTAGGAAATTAGAGAATTAGAATAACCCAGAGCTTAGGGAACTGTACCAAGAACCAGATCTTGTTGCGTTTATTAAAATGCAACGCCTAATATGGCTAGGACATATTAGGCGAATGGAACCACATACACCACCAAGGAAGCGATGGAAGGAAGACCAGAGGGCAGAAGAAGAAGAGGAAGATCCAGAAAACGATGGCTCGACGACGTGGAAGAAGACCTAACAACACTAGGAATAAGAAGATGGAGGAGGGAAGCAGAGAACTGATCAAGATGGAAGGAAATAGTAGCGGAAGCCAAGGTCCTGAATGGACTGTAGCGCTCACAGAGAGAGAGAATCTGCCGTTTATTATAAAATTATTTTTATCTGAAAGGTCCTTTCAAGTAGGAGTGAACTCGGATACTTTTTTGATCCGTAAAATTATGGCTGGTTTTTATCAAGGGTCAATTCTGGCTACTACCCTGTAAAATATATGCATACTTGGACATTCCCACTATACCCAGCGCGAGCCTCGCCATGTGCGCCGGTGGCAATCATTACCCAACATCATAATAATAATAATACAGTTAACAATTTACAAGAATGGGTAGACCAACTAAATCTGTGGTTTAATAAATGGTGTATTAACACAAATGCAGATAAATGAGAAACAAAAATTCATACGTTCCACCTACCTTTACATCCTCCAAATATAATCATTATCAATACTTTGATTCAATGAAATGCAAAGGACATTGCGGTCCACTACCTTGTTATATACTTAGACCGAAGATTGAGCTGAAATTGTCGTACATATATAAACAATTGTCTTATAAACGTCCATAACAAGATCTATTTTCATCTATGGGTGTAGTGTATGGAGTGCAACATCAAAACCCATTTTGAAAATGCTAAGACATTTTTGACAATATTAATTTGTGCGATGGAGCAACATATTATAACTTAGGTCAAAGATGATTGCACACAA
The DNA here is from genome assembly GCA_014611495.1 of Limonius californicus. Taxonomy (NCBI): domain Eukaryota; kingdom Metazoa; phylum Arthropoda; class Insecta; order Coleoptera; family Elateridae; genus Limonius; species Limonius californicus. The sequence goes on along the minus strand of JABXWE010042558.1, from coordinate 1,257 downwards.
GAAAGCTACCAATAGATTTTCTAAGCAGTGACAGTGAGTAAATGAATATTCAAACTAAATATGATATAAATATGTGCGTGGTTTATACATACTCAAACTTATATAATAAGTTATCAAACAACGGATAACAGCGACTAATGATTTAAATGTTCAAAAACGTATCAATTAACACTGCCATAAATAGTAGTCTATGCTGAACTGGCATATAATTATAAAAAAAAATTGACATCACCGAAAACAAGAGACAGAGCTTGCTATCATCTTTTAGGCACACCGTACAGTAATAAAGTATTTCTGCCAGTGTTTCGATAGCAAAACGAAATTAATCATATATTTCTCAAAAACAACTACAGCGCCTAAGTACCAATTAGCCAGAAACAACCTTAACGTTTGAATATATTTTTAATTGTGTGTAATGATGTAGAGATATCGGGTATTAAATGAGATAAGAACAGTTATTTGACTTTTTATTCGACTAATGAAATTCTCGGTGGTTAGTATACCGGGTGACCACGGTATGCGGTAATAGCACGTAACTTTTTGTTTTAGAAATTTCAAACTAAAGTGTAACCTCTAAATGCGCAACTTTGAACATTTGTAACCCTAGTTTTTCTTCCTTATTTTTTATTTTTCAATATTAGTACCACCCTTTTCTGTTAAAATTTCATTCCTCGTAAAATTTTCAATACATCGGTATGTGACAAAATATCATTTCAGTTTAAAGTCACAAAATATTGAATTGTTTAATAAAAAAATGTAAATGCCCATTAATGACATTCATAACAATTTTTTTAAGTGGGCTCTGAAAACAGAAGAATATTCCACTTTAAGTGGTCCGTTTTATTAATTTGTTTAGAAATTTCATTGTGGCAAGAGGATAATTATAAAAATTAAGAAGGAGAACCTTTGAATTTTTAACGGCCATAACTAGTTTTTTTATAGTCCTACTTGTTTTATTACATTTACAATTGTCATTATAAGCAGTAAAGACCTTGGAAACTGTTGTAGTGATTTGCCTTCCTCCGATGTCGCTTTTGGTTACTCAATACTAATTGTTTTTCAAATTCGTTGTTTAAACTCCTTCCTCCGATGTCGCTTTTGATTACTCAATACTAATTGTTTTTCAAATTCTTTGTTTAAACTCCTTCCTCCGATGTCGCTTTTGATTACTCAATACTAATTGTTTTTCAAATTCTTTATTTAAACTCCTTCCTTGGATGTGGCTTTTGGTTACTCAATACTAATTGTTTTTCAAAT
>JABXWE010042557.1:0-24548 GCA_014611495.1 Limonius californicus | reverse complement strand
GTTAACATCACTGAGTAATTAACTATCAGCCCAAGTAAGTAATGTTTATTCTAACAAACTGTTAAATCAAGATTAACACATTATTAGCTATGATAAATAGTGTTTCCTAATTTGAAACTATTGGTATAAATAGTTCCCAAAAGTGGTTTCAAACTGGAAAAACTATTTTAAGAATTACTGATCTGTCGATTTTACATATTGTTAACATCACTGAGTAATTAACTAACAGCCCAAGTAAGTAATGTTTATGCTAACAAACTCTTAAATCAATATTAACAGATTATGATAAATAGTGTTTCTTTATTTGAAACTACTAGTAAAAATAGTTTCCAAAAGTGGTTTCAAATTGGAAAAAACTATTTTAGGAATTACTGATCTGTCGCATTTTACAGATTGTTAACACCACTGAGTAATTAACTAACAGCGCAAGTAGGTAATGTTTATGCTAACAAAGTGTTAAATCAAGATTAACAGATTATTAGCTATGATAAATAGTGTTTGGTATTTTGAAATTATTGGTAAAAATATAAATTCCAAAATTTGTTTAATAGTCGAATATTATTAAAATTATGCGTGACTAAATTATTTTAGAAATTACTGATCAACCGAATTTGACAGACTGTTAGTGTCACTAAGTGATTAACTACCAATTAAGAAACTTTTGGATAACCGAAATGCTTTATAAAGATTAACAGATTATAAGCTTGAATAAATAGTTTTTTTAAAATTTGAAGCTATTGGTAAAAATAACGTTTCCAGAAGTGACTCCAAAGTGAATCGCTATTGAAATAATTAAATTAAATTATTTGAAGAATTATTAATTAGCCGAATTTTATAGATTATTAACATCAGGCAGTGATTAACTTACAGCCCAGTTATTTAACTTTTGGGAAGTGCTTCATCAAAATTAACAGATTGTTAACTTCTGCAAACCGTGTTTCTTAATTTGGAATAATTGGTAGAAACATAATTTCCAAAATTGATTGATTGCTGTTAAAGAATTATGTCTGGATAAATTATTTACAAAATTAGTGATCAGCCGAATTTGACAGATTAGTAGCGTCACTCAGTGATTAACTAATAACCCAATTAAGTAACTTTTGAAACATGGGAGTGTGTTATCACGATTAACAGATTTTTAACTATGATAAATAGTGTCTTTAATTTGAAATTTGTGCTAAAAGAAAATTTCTAACATTAGTTCGAAAGTGGATTGCTATTAATTAATTATGTACGAACACATTATTTCAAAAATTAGTGATCAACCGAATCTGGCATATTGTTGAAGTCACTCAGTGATACCCCAATAACTTAATTTCGTAATTATTAAGGTACGGAAGTACCTTATCAGGATCAACAGATTGTTAAATTTGGTAAGTAGTGTCACTAATTTGAAATTAATGGTAAAAGAACATTTCTAACATTGGTGCGAAAGTGGATTGCTATTAAATAATTATGTGTCAATACATTTATTAAAAAAAAGTGATCAGATTGTTAACATCACTCGGTGATTAACTAACAGCCCAATTGTGTAAATTTTAGGTTACTGAATTGCTTTATTAAGATAACCAGATTGTTAGCTTTGATAAATAGTGTTTCGTGATTTTAATAATTGGGTAAAATAGTATTTTCAACAAATTCTTAACAGATTCAAAGTGGATTAACTAAATAATTATGTACTATGCCTATAATTGGTAACAATCTGCCGGAAACAACTAAATGTAATTTTAAATTTAAGTTGAAATAAGATTTTCCTCAAATATTTACAGCATTCAAAGTGTATTACTATTAAAATTATTAAGAAATAACAACATTTTAAAAAACTAACTAGTAATCTACCAATACCCTAATTAAATAAATAAATAAATATGTTTTCAGCAACCCAGATAAGTTTGTAAATCTTCGAAGATTGTTAGATATGATTAATAATTACTTTAATTTAAAATCTGGCTAAGAATAAAATTTCCACCAGGTGGTTTGATATTAAAATATCTATGGAGAAATAAAACATTTTAAAACTAACAATTTGTCAAATTGCTTGCACGGGCTTCCTCAAATATGACAAATTGTTAGTATCAGTAAATAATTTTGAATTTGGAATTTGACCACAAGCAGAATTTTCAAAAATGTGTTTACGTTATTTACCAAAACTTGTACAGAATGATTCACAGGATTCGCCATTCTCAAAATAGGCAACCTACAGTACATATCAGCATATACTGTAATATTTAAACTTTTATTGGCAGTATTAAGACTCAGATATGCCTGTTTGATGTGCTTGGTAGTTTACTGACTTGGGTAAAGCTCTCAACTCAAACAAAGTTAAAATAATATGATATTTCAAATATTTAAGTTAGATACTTAGAAATAAAACTTTTTGTTCACACTTATTTTATTTAAAAATAGAGCAAATCTAAATACTAAATATTTAGTATATTATCTCTGATGTGAACCTTGCATCTACGTTTTAGATATTTAAATATTGAATCTACGTTTCCACGTGAGCTTTTAAGGTTAAATAATAAGAAAACGAGTACTAAATAATTGATTACGATATTTCGCTGTCTCTGTGTATTTTTTGTAGCTCTTGAAAACTTGTCAGTATATTAAGAAAACTATAAATATTGTTTTACAATAATTTGAAACTAAAATTTGTCCAAAATTCCCCTGGTTGAAATGAATAATTCGTTAAATTTAGCAAACCCTTTGTCCGAAAAATCATGAACAAAGGTACAACGACTCAACTGAATTTTTTCATATATTTTTTAACTCTCTACAGGCTTTTCGGGAACTTCAATTCAGACGTTAATCCGATTTTTATATTCCATATCGCTGCAATATTATTGTATGTTTAAATCAAACGTAACTCGGCCTTCATTTCAGAAGCAATTGCGATCGAAACTGGTCGTCATACTCAATTCCATAGTTGATTATCCTACATTATAAACAATTATTTTAAGTGGTACACTATTTTTGTAGTTATGTAAAGTATTAAATAAACAAAAACCTTGATTACCAGTAAATTAAACTGGAATTGTAAAAGTAATTCTAATAATTTGCAGCAATGGCAATTACTTTGACAAACATTCATAAGTTTAGATCAGATTTATTAATGACTGAAATTTATGTTTCCTTTAATCTAATCTAGTTAACATTGTGTCTGATCATGCATAATTTCATTCAAATACGACTAAATCCGATCTGGCTTCTAGGTGGATTCGAATTTTGATACAATATGTCAAGACTTCATATAAGAAAGCTATAATTGTAACACTGTAAAGTATTTAATCTCTAAAAGTTTGAAGAAAATAGTAAAACTGTCCCAAGTCCCAAAATACAGAGCCGGCCAGCTAAGTTGGCCCCATTAAATTATGTATTTGGAGCAAACTGGATTGGAAGAGGAGTTGTGCATCCATAGCTACCAAAAAATTGCCATATAATTCAACTATACTTTTTTTGGGCTACCTTTAAAGCAATAAAGCTAAAGTCCTAAAAAGTGTGATTAACAAAATAGAATAATCAAGGCGTTTACGTCAATGTTTGAGCCCGAAGATCGTTTCAGAAACAAATTAGATAATTTTAGTTGCTGTAATGCATGTGTGTTAGATTGCGTCAACCACTTTGAAAATGGGACAACTTAGCTGCCCGACTCTGTATATATTTTTCTTTGAACGTTTCTAATATTTTTAACTATCATTGTAATTTTAGTACCTATATGAAACTACATTATAATTATACATATAGTATCGAACATAATCACAATATAGCAACCTGAAAATATACTTACGAGGGAGCCGCACGAGTAATATTCAAGTTTCCGTAACCGATAGTTGTAGGGCTTGGTGTTGTAGTAACAGGCCAGGGTATGTCTGGTCTCAGGACGTGGGCGTTGTAAGATCCGTTGTTACATCCGTCAGTTGAAAGAGGCATTTCCTTTATTGGTTTATCGACTGTCAATCCGCCGAAGGTAATCCACAGCGTCACTATATGAGATACTATCACTCCCACAGCGGCACCCTTTAACACAACGAAAGGGCAATTAGCATTATGAGAATTCCCCAACGACTACTGACAGTTTTCGGGAAATCCAATGGGATGTTTTAATGGAAAAACACTTTACTTGAACGTCCTGAATTCAGGAAATTATTTATTTTTGTATTTGTATCAGGATATTGATTCTAGAATCAATATCATTATAGAAGTTATCATTCCCTCAAATTTCCCCCATTGATATTATAACCCCGAACGTCAATATATTTGAAAATCTCCGTATGCGATGCACGTTATATACAATGGAAGTGTAATTGGTCAAAACGGGATTCCGAATGTCGAATGTAATGTTGGTCCCACCATTCGAGAGTAACTATGCGTGTATGCTTATACTGTCTCCATCCTAGCGAATGTCAACTGCGATTTGCTCGTTCCATCTGTGAAACTGCGATTACTTGTCAATGTATGCTCAGTCAGCTGAGTGAACCGATTGAATCGTGTTTGTTTTTGCGGAATCTTATTATTATGTGCTAGATATTTCATTAGAAAACGCGCTACAATTGAATGATTAATAGCCTTAATTAGCTGTTGAAAATTATAAGCCGAAATTTTGCTGCTTTTCCAAGTTGTTCTCCAACAAAAGTGCCCCTAACAAACGGGAATTTTAAGGATCCTAATACTTGCTATAAATCATCCCTGTGTTAGAAAGTGACACGAATAAGAAAGCTAAAAAAATTGAATTAATATAGGCGAACCTTTTTGCTAGCGGTTTTTGTGGAAACCACACTAATTTTGCCCACACGCTGTTGTACGTCACACATTGCAAGCTTTTTTGTTTATGTTTTTAAAGTTTGGTTGCAGTTGATTAAAACGAAACTCAGGATTTGCAGGAAATCATATTGCCGCTGAATATTTATCTATTCGTTAGTTAACTGGGTTTTGAACAGAACGTGGAAAAGTCGACCCTAAATCTTGCTTCTAACTAGGATTAATCGAGTTACCTACAGATCCAACCGTTCTCGTCGTTAGCAGCGGTACACATAACTCATAAATCAAATCTACCAAGTCGCATTTAGATGCACCAATAAACCTATAATCGTTTGCAGGTGATGTTGATAAATTTAGGGATTATTGTTCGAATAATACATTTATCTGACAATTATTAATATATTAGACAATCTATCCGTAAAAGTTTCAATTGATCTCCATTTTGCACAGATTTAAAAACATCAAACAAAAAAACAGTGATTTAGTCGTGCATGTTTCAATATCAGCTTTAATATGCTTATGTAGACACTTTTTCATAAATGGTCTGTTTTCATTACAATTCCATATTTTGCATTTGTTGGAGCGTTAACAGTTCTAAAGCGGTACCATGGAGAAATTCAAGAATAAGTCGAAGCAAAATGAACGTTAGCAAACAAGCTGTCAAACATTCTTGTTAAATTAGTTGAAATATGTGGAAGGGAAACTTTCCAAAGTAACTTTTTCGTACGTTATACGTCTGCTAACGTGTGATTAAATTTGACAAAAAATGATTACAGAACTTTCTTAAAATAGCTCGCTAGCAGACGCATCTGCCTCAATATGACAAAGGCAATATATGCGAAATTTACACAACGTAGAAGTCAGGAGCAGATTATTGTAAATTCTGACTCTGTTGTGCTTTAAACTTTTACTACATTTTGTCGAAATATACTTTGTTCGAAAAACTTTTTCATGGTATTCGAAAATTAAAATTACTGAATTGTTAGTGTAATATTTGCCAGGATAATAGTATTTGGAGATAATCATTCCTTCACTGTCCAATAGAGTATAAGTCGAACATTCGGATAATATTTGCAATAATTTTGGAAATACAGAGATTTATATTAATGATAGATAGAGCCAAATAAACTGTGATGATCGCCAACCTCAACTAGATACGGCACCTCATAGAGAGAATTCAATATAATCCAAAGTATCGCAATTTAATACAGAATAATGTGAGGTAATATTCATTTCGTTTTCCACGTTATAGTCGTTATTTTCTAGATTTAAGCTGAAGACGGCGAGATTAAAGCTGATATCTTGATAGTCATTATAGTCCAAAGTTATGACATTAACGCCGGAAATTCCAAAACTAAATTCGGAAGTTTAGAGGTTGCATTAAAAAAATTGAACTTCTGAAAATGAATACACAATTTCTAAAGCTAATTTCAAATATTTAGAGACTAAATTTTCAAGATTAAGCTGAAAAATCAAATAGTCCTAGATTTAGGTCGATTGAAATCAAAAGTTTCAAATTTAAAGAGGAAATTTCAAGATTAAAGTCGAACATTGGGAGATTAAGGTGTTAATTCCGAAAGCGTAGTCGAATATTCTGATATTGTGATTATAATAAAACAATCCAAGAGTATCATTTTAAATCCAAGTATAAAGTCGGCAATTTAGAGATTGCGTCTTAACTCCGTAGGAACTTCTCGACGTTTAGAATGAAAATCAGAACTTCTAACATTTATATAGGAAATATGGAGATTACCCTCAGATTATCAAAAATTATATAACCACATTAGTGTTTAATCTCGAAAATGTATAATGAAAATTGGAAATTCCTGAATTAATGTCAAAAACTATGAAAGTGAAATTCCATTAGAAACTAAAGTCGATATATCACAACAGTTTTCAGAAATTCTTAAATTGGAAAATTTAAAAATTAGATTTATAATTCCGAGAATAAAGTAGCAAGTACCGAAACTAGAGATTAAAGTCGTAATCTTCAGGATTTAAATCTAAAATTAAAAATTGATATTCGACAATTTCAAGATTAAGGGCTAAAATTCCAAATTTATAGCAAAAAATTATTAGATTATGGTGCAAATTTCAACAGCAAACCCGAAAATTATGATATTGCTATTATACTGGAAAATTTCGAGGGTAACGATAAAAGTTTCAAGATTAATGTCGGAAGTTTAGAGGTTACGACTTTAATCCGTAAACAATTATCGACGTTTAAAATGAAAATCAGTATTTTTAACATTGATATCGGAATATAATGTCAGATAATTAAAGATTATATAGCAATATTTAAGTTTAGGCCTGAAACCTTCTAAAGAAAATTAAAAATTCCGAAAGTACTACTGGGAATTCCACTATAAAAGGCCAATATTTAAACATGAATTTTAAATTTAATTTCAGACATTCTGAGATTGCGGTCGTATGTTAGGAAGCTAATATCTAATACTCCAAGAATAATGTCGCAATTTTCGAGATTCAACTTGAATATTCCAAGATTGTAATTAAAGTGGAAAATTGTAAAATATATGTTCGAAATTCCAATTCTAATGACAGAAATTCTAAAATAAAGATTCGGAAATTTCTAAACTCATTTAAGCACTTCGAGATTAAAGCCACAATTCTTGAGATTAAGGTTGAATATTCCAAAATTGTCATTAAAGTCGAAAATTGTAAAAGAAAATGTCAGAAACTCTAAGGTAAATGTGCGAAAATTTCTAAACTAATTCAAACACTCCGAAAATAAAGTCACATTTCTTGAGAATGAAGATTGTGATACAGTCGGAAATTGTAAAATATATGTCAGAAACTATAGGATGAATATTCAGAAATTTCTAAACTAATATAAACACTTCGACATTAAAGCCACAATTCTTGAGATTAAGGTTGAATATTCCAGGATTGTGGTTAAAGTCGAAAATTATAAAATAAATGTAAGAAACCCTAAGATGAATATTCAGAAGTTTCTAAATTAATTTAAAAACTCCGGAGTTAAAGTCACAATTTTTGAGATTAAGGTTGAATATTCCAAGAATGTGATTATAGTCGAAAATTGTAAAATGAATGTTAGAAACTCTAAGGTAAATATTCAAAAATTGCTGAACTAATTTAAACACTCCAAAATTAAAGTCATAATGTTCGAGATTAAAGTTGAATATTCCAAGATTGCGATTAAAGCCGGAAATTGTGCAATGAATGTCAGAAATTCTAAGGTAAATGTCGGAAAATTTCTAAACTAATTTAAACAATCCGAAATTAAAGCCACAATTCTTGTGATTAAAATTGAATATTCCTAGAATGTGATTAAAATCAAAAATAGTTAATTGAATGTCAGAAAGTCTAAAGTAAATATCCGGATATTTCTAAACTAATTTAAACACTTCGAGATTATAGTCACAATTCTTGAGATTAAGGTTGAATATTCCAAGATTGTGACCAAGTCGAAAAGTATAAAATAAATGTCAGAAACTCTAAAGTAAATATCCGGATATTTCTAAACTAATTTAAACACTTCGAGATTATAGTCACAATTCCTGAGATTAAGGTTGAATATTCCAAGATTGTGACCAAGTCGAAAAGTATAAAATAAATGTCAGAAACTCTAAAGTAAATATCCGAAGATTTCTAAACACTTCGAAATTAAAGTCACAATTCTCGAGATTTAAGTTGAATATTCCAAGATCGTGATTAAAGTTGAAAATTGTAAAGTTAATGTCAAAAACTCTAATGTAAATATCCGAAAATTTTTAAACTAATTTGAACACTCCGAAATTAAAGTCATAGTGCTCGAGATTAAAGTTGAATATTCCAAGATTGTGATTAAAATCGAAAATTTTAAAATTCTCGTCGGAAATTTCAAATGACGAAAATTTTAAGACAAATATTCGAAAATTTCGAAACTAGGATCAAACACTACTAGGTACTAGTGATAGTCGATACTGGGTTAGAAAAGTACAATCCGGTAATGTAATGTAATTACAAGTTTTTCAGGACTATACCAAATACTACCAAGGGTAATATAAGATACCTACTGCATACCCGTTTGTACATATATTTCCGTCAGTGGTTGCTCTCTTGGGATATAGTGGGGCTGTATTTTACAGCAAGTATTAACCAGAAATAAATGTGTCTTTGCATTGGTTGCGGTATACGGAAGATTGATTGTCTGTATATGATTAAACTTTTAGTGTTCACAACCTTTATAGTTTTCTTGTTCATCAAGGTTTGACCGAGTAAGTAAATTATGCAGCCACCCATGCAAATATTCAATGCGAGCAGATTAGCATAAAATTGTTTTAAGTTTGGGGGATCAAAGGTAGTAATTCTAATATTATACTATAGGGTGTGTTATTTTATGCAAGAAAAGCGGAGATAAATAAACGACAAGGGAATCTTCATTATCATATCAAGGGTAAGTGGTTTCTATCGTTAGCGGCCTTCACGTCCCATTGCTGGACTTTTCACTGGCACGTGCTTTTCCTCAACGTTAAGATGAAAGTTTCAAGGGACCTACAATTTAAAACCGGGCGCTAAAAATCTACTTGAGCGTTTTTTGTAGGCAATCTATGATAATTCTTTATCTTACTTAAACAAAAATAACTGATCAGGGTTTTCAAATATTTTAAACAATTAAAATTGTTTACAAAGTGTTCATATTGTTTTAATCTTAAGAACATTAGAAAAAATATTTATTAGCCCTGTGATTGTATTAATTACGTTCTTCAAGGACGGTAGTGAAAAAATTTGATAAATTCAGTCCATATATACTATTAATGTTATTGATTTTAGCGTTTTGTTTTTCCATGCGTTGGATTTATTTAGATTTGTCGGTTACTAATATAAAAAAAAAGTATGTAGATGTGACTACGACAACACTGTGGGGCGGCCGTGACGCAGCTGTTAGTGGGTTACAGTACTGCGTTGAAGGATCTGGGTTCGGTTTTAGGTTCAGGAAAATTGGGTTTCTGCAAAGTCCATTTTCCTCGGAAAATAATGGTAAATCGTCGAGGTATTTCTACCAAGGGCACATTCTCTGGAGACGTATAAGACACTACCCACGATTCACCGTTCGCGTTATACAGTAGATCCCCTACGTTTGTGTACATTATTTTACACGCAGACCTGCCAAAGCAGGACTGGAGAATTTGAGTAGCGGGTTGCAGCGCTGAAATTATATTTGAGTGTTTCTGTGATGTCTGGGTCTCGAATCAAGACGTAATATAGTTATTCATCATAATTTTTTTACAACAAACTGAAGTTTAATAATTATTATCTCCTGCTTCATTATTATATAATAGAATATTAATGATTCCCTAGCTTTATGGTTTTATGCAAATATTTGCAAATTTACCTACTTGCATGTTCTAACTGTCCTGATAATAAAATTACAAGTGTGGTATTACTGTCAGTAAAGATTAAAATATAGAGTTTTCCAGAAAATGTATTCAAGCAAAATGTATTTCATCCATTCTCAGTTGTTTAGCTCGATTTGAATACATTACCGTTGTAATGCAAAGTCGAATTCGATCTACTTACCTTCCAGTTACAGCATGGGACAAGAATAGCTAAAATAAACACTCCAAGAAGAGGCCCAGAGGTCGCAGAAGTGACCAGCATAGAAGACTCGATAACGCCAGACAAGAGACCCACTCCGAAACTAATTCCCATGATAACGAATCCATATACAACACCGATAGCTTTGATGGCGTATAGCTGGTGCTGGTCCTTCAGCCCTTTCAGATACGGAATGGGCCTTAAGAAATCCTCGAAGGTGACGGTTGCCAGAGAATTCAGATTAGATACATTCAAACTGCAAAAAAGGTTTCTGTTAGTCAGGTTGATGTATCGCGAGATTTGCTTTGCTTTGAGTTACACTCGGATGCTAGCGAATCTCCTGAACGCCCGAAAGAAAATTGAAAGCAATCTGAAATATTAAATTGTAGCATTGATTGAACTGTACACTTATTCGGCCGGATGTTTGTTTTCTCCTTTATAACTGATTAATTTGGAAATCTTGGATAAATACGAAATACATCGTAACTTTGATGTTGTTTGCTGGATATCTAGAAATACGAACCGTAAACTGATTATGTGAGTAATTAGATTTGTGCCAGTAATAGAGGTACTTTTGTTAATTTTATGAAATTTTCATGAAGTTGAACAATGGGGATTAATTTGCAAGTCAGCTTGTACCGTGCAATAAGGCAAACTTGTAAAGCAATGTTTGACTATTCCTACTATTATATAAAGTTAATTTATATTAATTAAAATGCCTTCTTTGTTTACATACCAGACATTTGTTTTTGCTGATAATGACTGATGCGTTTCATAATACAACATTGTGCATGGTATTTTAAAGTTATTTGGGTACTAAAACTGTTCTAACTTAATTATATACTGACGGATTTAGAAACAAATTATATATGCATTTAGAAACATGAAGAATTGAGATTTATTATGTTACATGCAAAATATGTCAAATACTGAATATACCCAGTGTTTTGTTTTTCTCCATAATGTATAGTCCTTAAAACATTTTTAGTAAATATTTGCAAGGATACATAATGTCTTGTTCTGAAAAATACTTTCATATCAGAATTTTCAATCATCCTCCTGTATTAAACCTCCATTATCAAATAATAATAACAGTTCAAATTTTAAATTACAATATCTTAGAACTGGATTTCACAAACATATACAGAGTACATACATATAGGGAGTGTTTGTCATAGCATATATGGATACGAAAAATTGTATGTTATGTACCTGCAATATTGTTGACCTTCGAAAGCGCCGTAATTATAACGATATAATTTTTGTCCGTTGCCTGATATCAAATTATTCTAAAGTCTATCTTGAAAAACGCTTGAATTTAATTAATTGGCATTATTAAAATTCTTAATATATTGATGTATGCGTTTGAGACAAAAGGCATCCGATGACTTATTAGCGCAGTGCTGAAAGATCAACTTGAAGTTACAATTATGTAGTATTAGAAATTAAACATAATTCATTATTACCAACATAACCTAACAACAGACAAATCAAAATTAATTATTAGACAATAATTAGTCGGAATTTGTCAACTAAACCTTGCTGTGGAAACGTAAGACCACTACGCTGTTGAGACAACGCGTGGCTCCTTTGGCAAGGGTGTACGTCACAATTTTCAATAATTTCAATACCACTACAACATTATTTAAAAGCGTTTAAAACTGTTAAAATGTCAGCACGAACTAAGCAAATTAACTTTATTCATTAATATTTGTTCTGTGTTGTCACTACTTAACTACATTTTTTTTGTTTATATTTCTCATTTAAAAAGTGATTTTATTTATTTATATTACTTTATTGTTTGTGTACATTTAAGTGACTGCTTTGTTTTGGACCATACCTACAAGAAAAAATTATTGTTTGGGACCTTTTCCAAGTGTTTGTGATATTTATCATAAAGTTTGAGTACCTATCCTGGTATTAAGTGACAATTAGAAATTTATTGACATGCAAAAATATTTATAATAATTTAACAAATAACTATAAATAAAACTACAACACTTTTTAATTTATTAAGTCTGGATGTCTATGTATCACGGAAGTATTTTGTATAATGCATTTCTGTCAATCGTTGATTATTTCCGAAATCAGTTTCATTAACATAGGAGTTTTATAATACTAAATTGCTAAAATACGTCAACAACGCCGAATTGTGTAATTGTTTGATAGCAATAGACTGTAATTATTCATTTTGAGGTTGCTTGTTCGTAGAGCACAAACATAACCTCGTTATATGCTAGTTATATCATCTCACGTCATGCCTGTAATGAAAACTAAAACATAACCTCAACAATCGCCTGCTTCATCAAAATAATTTGGGTTTGCATTTGCAACAGTATGCGACATTTGTTGCAGTTGTCTGCAAAACTTGCATAAGAAACAGGATTTGATATAATTAAATTTCCAAGCCTGACGACACGTTACCACATATACACATATATTCAATGAGGTTATGTTTTTCCTACTCGCCAAATGATTAAGCCCAGCCTAGTCTCAATACATTTATGTGCAATTTTGAAGCAGAATTGTGAAATTGCAATCGATTAACTTCAGAGTTTTCATTTCTACATGACAATTTACAAAACGTATTCGGTGTGCAACCAGTAGGAAAAATATATACACATTTATACGAAGCCATTTTTAAAACGTTTTCGTATGTTATCTAAGATTTAGAAAAATAGCAAATTGATTTTTAGCGAATTTTTTGAAAATAATGAAGCTTACTAAATTTTTAATTGAAATAACTATTTCAAATCCCCAATCCAGCAACCAGTACCCAGATAATATGTATAGCAATGTAATTGTGGTATAATAAATGTTTATATAATAAAAATTGTTATACGAATATCGATCTATATTGCTAGAAGCAAGAAAACGGTGTTTTCTCACAGGTCCATAAATACAAAGCATTTCGCAAATATACAGGGTGTTTCGGGGGCAATAATAAATGTTTTGGGAGTTTGTAGGATCGATTATTCTGAGTAACAAAGTTCATATAAATATACTTCCAATTCTCAATGGATACCGAAACACAAAGTGTGTTTCTTTTATTAGACTGAACGGAGATGACGGTGGTTTAAGTAATAACATTTTGGGAAACCCCTTACCAAAACGATATTTAGAACATCTAAATATTTAATAAAGTTAGTCAGTTCAAGTTCCTACGGAAAATGGCAACTTAATGTAGTTACCGAAAGCACCCCCCTAAGGGGTATCCAAAAGTTTCAATGTATTTATTTTATTTGTAATTTGCTCATTGCTCATTTTTGCTGATATAACGTCAGCTACAACCTAATGTTGTTGGGTGGTACACCCAATGAATATGATGATATGGTGTCTGGGTAAGGTTTCTATAACCCCAACTACTACTCAATGACGTTTTCTTTTCTACAAGGATTATTACGAACTATCAGCATGATGGAGCTATTGCACATATAGCTATCTGGTGACACATTATCTAAATGGAACTCTTCCTGAATGACAGGATCTCCAGGCCTAACTTTTTTAGATTTTTGTGATGAAGATGTATGGAAACCGAAGTATATAAAGAAAATGTGAATATAAGACACGAATTGCTAGAAGTGTGGATGCTACTGCCATCACAAGTAACAGTACGACTACCACAAGAGTTGCAAAGTGCATTGAAAGTGGCGGTATTATTTTCGAACATTTATTGTGAAGTAGAAATAATTTTTCAGTTATTTGTATGGTGTATTATTTAAACAGTAGATAACTACAAACAATAAGTCATTTATCTTTCTTTAATACCTCTCATAATGTTGAGTTTAAAACCGCTACATCTATTGAGAATTAGAGAGCAGCGTAGCGTACATGTGTGAGTACTAGTCAAACAGTATTCAAGGTTAAGCTACGATCTGCGCGGTTACTACTTGGATAGGTCACCGAAAACCTACGCTGACATACTATTACCCTGGTGCAACGGAAAGTACCTACAGTTGTCGGCCCACCTGGATTAGTGCGGCACGGCACTAACTACCATAAACGGGCTGAAATTCGTAATTTATTTATTTTATAGAGATTTTGAAATTTGTTTATACGAACTACTCTATTCTATAACACAATTAATATAAATTAAATTACTAAAGGTATTGTTCTTTTAAACAGTTTAGTGACGTCTGATTTTCTAATACTCATTCGCGTCGCTTTTTCACAAACGTGCAAATAATCTGAACTTGGGAATCGATAGAAATGTACTTTTATTTGTTGCGGGAAGTAAATTTAAAACAGGTCGATAAACAAATTGAGTAGAGAATGGAGTTTTGCAAAGTAACACCCGGCAGTGTGAATTACTTTCAGTCGCTTAAACTTTCAGCAAACTTTGCTCAAACCGAATGTACGCGATCAATGCTAGTAAGATTATTTAGCTCTCCTTCTTGCATTTTATTCCGGGCCGTTCGTGGGAAAAATCTGCTATAAAATGTACCCACATCCGAATTATAAAAGGTTACAGGAACGATACTTACCTTAGAGCCCCATTAAACAGGCACGCCATAAACAATCCCAAAATACCGGGTAAGTAATTAAAACGGTCCTCCACAAAGAAGGGCAGAATTTCGTCATATTTGTGGATGTATCCAGCTTTGTAGGGATCACAAGTTGCGTATACGGCGTAAACAACCATACCCACTATCCATGATAAACTGAACAATACAGTAATTACAGGAATATTATACATCAGGGTCCTGAAACATTTCATTGTAAGCATCTGATAAAACAACCTTTTTCTGTGTTTTATACTCACTTTGTGACCTTCTTTTGGGATTCCATGCTGCAGTATCTTTGAACAAAATTCTGTTGGCAGCCGAAGATTGAGAGAGACATAAAGAGTTGTCCAATAAGGGCCGATGTCGTTGTGACGCGAAGCGTCGGATCCATGTCAAAACTGGAGAAAAAATCTGATTAAGTGAGTAACCAATTTTGTTTCGAATAATTTTCTTCATCTAAGTGGATTCGTCCCGGATGAATATAAATTAGTTCGTCTAACAAAGTAAATTAAACTGCCAGTTTTCTATATCTCATTATACCCAATTACGAGACGGAATATTAAATTAATTTTTCAATTGTTCCTTGGTTGTATTGCGAAGTTTTAATCACTCAATTTCCAGCCACGGGCGCTGTGTTATTTACAAGCGCAATTTGTGCAGCACTAGTTATAACGCGACGGGAATATGAATTTCTTTGCAACTATCAATAACACTTTCAACTAGGAAAAAGGACAATTAAATGCTACGATGACCACGCGGCAGGTTACTGTCAAATCTGAAGATTAAATTTTGTTAAGTTTCGTTAGTTTTTATTTGAAAAATCCACGTTCCAACGTTTAAAGATGCTTCAAAAATAAATAAAATATCACACTTCCATATTTTTACATTTTTTAATATTGGTGATCTGTTTCAGATAATATGCTGTCTACCTTCAAATCGGAATTGGTCTGATTAAAGGTCATTAGAGAAACAAAGTGCGAGTTTAGGCTTTAGTCCTTATAATTAATTTCGCTAGGTACGTTTAAAATGAATTTTAAATATTTCCCGTTCAATATATCTTGCATTATTAGGACGATTGATGGCTAACCTTCTTCAATTTATAATACAAAAAGGATAGAATATTCAACATCAAGCATTCAATGGGACAAAATTAGTTTCTTTTTGCATATAAAATAAACAGAAGTATACACTAATATCTCCGTATAAAGTTTTCCCCGTGCGGGGATTTGTCAGTTATCACCATTGGAATTGGGGGAAGCTCGTCGGGTTTGCAAGCCAGCAAATTCAAAGGGTAGTGAGGCAATAAAATACTCACCGTAAACAAAAACTGGCCTGGTCCTCCAGGTTGAAGGTTAAAGTGATAGACCAGTATTCCATTACTTGAAAAATTTATCTTACATACTAAACATTCTAGACAGAGCCCCGCAGCTTCGGGCGGATTATATGGAAAACGACAGGAGGCAAGTAGAAGGTTTATGATTTTTAGTACATACAACGTACAAGGGAGTCGTGGAAAAATGCCAGAAATAATATCGGAAAGGGAAAAGTTGAAAATAGATGTACTAACTTTAACAGAAACAAAACAGATAGTAAATGGATCATAAATGATTGGAAAATATATACACCTGTTCAGTGGAGTGCGAAAAGACAACCGTGGCAAACGTAGAATCTAGAAACTGACAAACAAAAGATTGAAGAAGAATACTACCAATTCGGAGCCCATTAATGCGAACATCATCCAAATGAATTTACAAATCTATGAGAAACGAAATAGACTACTTGGAATATACGACATTTCGGACAATGAACCTATTGCAACAAAGGATGAATTCTTCGGGAAACTAAACAAAGTATTAACAGACGTTGGAAGCACCAGACAACTTAAGTCTATTATAGATTACCTGATCATGAAACAGAGAACCGTTATCCAATTATACGACATCAGATTACAGAGAGAAGCAAACTGTGGATCTGACGATTATTTACTGAGAGGGAAAATGTATATACCCGGATAGAAGACACATCAGGGAAATAGAGATACTCAAAAAGGCGCAATAGGAAACCCCGTAGATTACCGTAAATATAACGTACCTAGATAGTTTACTCCAAGCAACTAGCACTAAGTACTTATATCAGCAACGATTAGACGAATATCTAATATGTTCTGAAGATGAAAAATTCGAAGCTAGATACACCAATATTAGAAAGCATCCATAAAGCTACGTGAGAAGCCATAGTTATAAAACAGAAACTTAAGTGTAATAAAATGTAGTGGACAGAAGAGGTAGGAAAATGGATAGAACGAAAGAAACAACTATGTACATCTAAAATGGCTAAATACAAAACTAGCAGAGGACAGGGAAACATTTAATATCATCAAAAGAGAAACGCGACAAAAGATAAATCAGCTACAAAATGAAATGTCGAATAGGAAATGCCAAGAAATAGAGGGATACATTGGAGAAAGGAGATGTACAGAAACCTGGAAATTTATTGGAAGAATCAGAAAAACTGGTGCGGAAATCAAGAAAACAAAATAATATCACAGGAACAGTGGAAAACAACAAGGACATGTATTTCAAGAAAACAGATCACAATACATTCAAAATGCCGTACAAATTAATACAGAAGGAGAAAGAGAAGAGATAGATGAAAACGCCGTAAAGAAAGTCATTACAAAACTCCAGAACGGAAAATCCTGTGAACCAGAAAGAGTATATGCAGAATTACTGAAGAGTAAGTAGTAAGGATAAAATGGTTAGCGAACTGACACGATTATTTAATGAATGCCTCAATGGCCAAGAAGTCCCCAAAGAATGGAAGATGGCTCATATGTGATCGATCTATAAGAAAAGCAATAGGAATGACTGTGATAGCTGTAGAGGGATTTCAGTAAAGACTTCTATTAGTAGAAAATGTGGAAGAATATTGAGAGACCTGATAGAAACGGAATTCATAGAAGGGGGAGAACAAAGCGGATTTGGAGGATCATGCACGGATAACGTATTTGTCAGGAAACACATAATTGAAAAAAGAGCAGTGGTGAATCTAGAAACGCACATACTATTCATAAATCTAACCAAAGCATATGACAATATATCCAATAGCAAGTTATGGGAAATACTACAAAATACAAATATCAGCCAAACCTTGACCACCGCTACTAAGAACTTATATGACGATACAGTTTCGAGAGTTATGATAGAAAACAAATTATTTGCACCGTTTAAGGTAATAGAAGGTCTCCAACAAGGCTGTTGCATATTCCCAACAGTATTTAAGATATGTATTAATGAAGCATTGATAAAATGGAAACAAAAATGTTTAGTGATGAAATATCTTGAATATATGACCCGCAAGCTAAAAGGAATATAACTACAGACAATGAGGAGGCACACTGAATATCCAGAAGACCAAGTATTTGAACATAGGCAGTGATTTCCAGAACTTACAACTAGACAACGTAAAGCAATACAAGAGTGTGAAAAATATAAATACTTAGGAGTGACATTCCACAAAACCGGTACAAACGAAAAGGAAATTAGAAAAAGAATAATACAGGCAAGAAAAGAAATAAGGTGCTTGATGGGATTCTGTGGAATAAATATATAACAAAGAATCGAAAAAACAACATATACAACACAACAACCAGAAGTACTCTACGGATCAGAAACATGGTGGATGACAGAGAGAAGCAAAAAATGCTTGAATCAACTGAAATGTACGCAACTGAAATGTACACGCTAGCTTGATCAGCGAGAATCACGAGCAGACAGAGTAAGAAACGAAGATATTCGACAAGAAATGGGACCAAAGGACACGATTATAAAAGACATCGAAGAAAAACAACTAACTCGGTACGGGCATGTACAGCGTATGGTAGAGCATAGATTACCCAAACAAGCGATGACCTGGAAACCACAGCACAAAAAGAAAAAGGCAGACCAAAAATGATATTGAATAAAAGATATACGAGAAAACAATGAGCACAAGGCACTTAGAAGAGGACTAATAGGAAGTCAGAAAACAATGGCGGCTAGAGATCGGACAACGTCGACTAAGCCGAATTGATATATTATGTATGTATATAGTTTTCTTTTCTAACAACATGGTTCTCTAGCTGATATTTTGCTACTATGGGAGTACAAGTATAATAATTTTCTCTTAGATATTCTATAATCTCCCTAATATATAAATTATTGTAGTTATCTTTTAGATTAAGCTTCCGCTCTGAACCAACTCTTCTATTTAAAAGTTACAACATAGATAGATATATGTATATAGGATGTGACACCTCACATTCGTTTGCGTATGGAAGTGTATCTGTGGATTAGGCGGTGTTGCCGTTGTTGCAGGTCGATCGGTAGATGTAAATAAAACAGCTGGTTTAATAGAGTCTTTGGCATTATTTATACGTAATTAAGAAATCTACGGAAGTTATTTCTGTATTTTGTATTGGGTCATCATAGCTGCGTATAAATACTACAAGTGTGAACGGGGTTTTGTACTTTTCTGCATATTTTATATCCATGGGGTCATTAAGAGCTACATATTAAATATTTATGTATTTTATATATTTTATGTACAGAATAGGTTTTGCAGAAATTTTTTGGGAGGGTGAGGATCTGGACGTCCTTCACTGAAAGGCAATTAAAATGAACATTCGGCCATTTAATTTTCTTAGACATTAGAATTTAATTGTATATAAACTAGCCCTACCTAGCCTCCACAAAATTATATACGAGCGTAGGCTGAAAACTAATTCACACATGCTTGTAGAGCGCGAATGGCATGACCTTCAGAAGCGCGCCGGGTGGCATGTGGAAGTATCATTCCCCCTGAATACGCATGCGAAGATTTGAGGTCGTTGCGTTCATCCAGTGAATTTCGAGAAGCGGAAGTATGGAGACGTGTTCTAGTGCTACGTCAACACGAGTTAAACAGCGTGCTGTTATCTTTAACTGCTGAAAAAGTGACTCCTACTGAGATTCATCGTCGTTTAAAGGCTATTTACGGTGACGATGCTGTTGGTAGGTGTACTGTAAATCGATGGGTAATAAAATTTAGTGGTTGCGAGCCTGGAAAAGGCATAATTGTTGATAAAACACGCAACTGACGTCCGATCACTGCCACAGACGATAAACATCGCAAACTCGTCGACGATTTGATTCAAAATGACCGGCGAATCACTCAAAAGCGTATGGCAAACCATATTGGAATATCCAAGGAGCGTGTCGGCTTCATTAGTGAACAATTGGGATACCGTAAAATCTGTGCACGATTGGTACCACACCGTTTCACAGACGAGAACAAACTGCGTCGATAGGAATGCCGCGAGCAACTTTTGCAGCGCTACCGTGACGAAGGGGACGACTTCCTTTTTGAATATTGTGACGGCGGACGAGTCATGAGTTCATAATTATGACCCGGAAGAGAAAAACAGAGCGCTGAATATTGACATCCGTCTTCTCCTCAGGCGAAAAAGTTCAAAACACAACCATCCGCAAAAAGATTCTTTTGACTGTGTTTTGGGATGCTTACCGGGTTTATGTGACCGATTTTCTGGAACGAGAGGCAACGGTAATTTCTTCTCAGTACATACAGACCCTAAAACATCTTCGACGGGTGAGTATGTCGTGTTAGAGGCAGCCTCGCACGCAACTGGAGAGACTCTGCGAAACCTGAAGTTTGAACTAATTCCACACCCTCCTTATTCCCCCGATATTTATTTTTTTCCTATACCCAAGACAGATCTCAAGGGAAATTTTTACACCTCGGACCATAAGGTGAAGGCAGCAGTCCTGGATTCGAGAAAAGTCGGAAGAATGTTTCAGTGACGGAATGAAAAAACTTCTTACACGTTGGGAGAAATGTGTTAGCCTTAACGGTGACTGTGGTGAAAAATAAATATATGATTTTGAAACTTCAGAATTGTACTTTAATGTACATTTTGCCCGATCTTTCTATTTGTTTTTGTTCGCGCTCTACAAGCATGTGTGCATTAGTTTTCAGCCTACCCTCGTATTATATACTTTATCTCTGAAGCCGTAATTAGTTAAAAAGCTGACAGTTTTTCTGTAATGTCTACATAAATACTTCGTAATATACCATGTAAAAAAGCGTATTTTATGGAATATTATACCAATCCTTTTTCATGTAATACATTAATTAATTAGCAATCCTTAACAATAGAAAAAATAAAAACATATTCTAATAAGTACAGGCAAGTAATCACGTCGATAATTACCATTGTCATCATTATAGCTTGTAATAGTTTGCGTTACACTCATATGAACAAAAGTAAGTTATTAACAAAGATTTCCATGGGTTATTTGGCTGCAGAATAAGAGACAAACTGACAACACCGCCTACACTACCAGACGCAAATAACGACTTTGGCGTCTCCTTATTATACCAATATACATCTAAACCATCTTCTTTTTTATTTACAAATAGGCAGCTCGCAGCGAAATTAATATCTAAGTAAGAAATAATATACATATTAGAAGCAATGATTTTATGTCTAAGATCAAACACATATTTGTACGAAAAATGAAAGGGAGGATATACGACTCTGCGAGAAAACTTTATATGTAAGGGAGAAACTAATTTTCACCCATTCGGCAAGAACATACCATGCAATTAGCGAATATTCCGCATTCAAGTGTACGTAGTAACATCGATTACTTTAACTAACGGGAATGTAATGCGAACGGCTCCGGCTGTTGACTATCGAATATCAAGTTCAAAGTTGTCGTACGTCTCGTTAGTTTCATATCAAAACGTAATAAGGTCCCATAGTCGAATAAAGAGATATAAAAAAATACTACCTCCACAGTCTAACCTTATTAGCATTGGCATGTTTCGGATAATAAAGTATCTTCAGGTCATTACTGGTTTAATGATGTGGTAATACAGAAATAAGGCGGAGGTTTAAGGGTTTATTCATTTTTCAAATTCGATATCTTTCCGTTTAAAGTTTATAATATTTTTTTAAAGTAATTCATTTTCCTTTGCTTTAAATACATTTTACAGAAGTTTACGTAAATTTTCACAAGAGGTGCCTTGATCTAAAGCATTATTCGGGCTATCGATCGCTCTCTCTCTTCAATTTTTAATATAAAAACGGTTGAAAGTTGAACATAGCGTGTAATTTGCGAATATTCTGCATTCAAGTAAACGCTGTAATAGCGATTACTTTTCCTTAGAAAGCGGGCAAAACGCCGAAACGTAAAAATTTGATTCAATTCATCATCACAAAGTGGCACCAACTGGGCTCAACAATAAAATTCTGATCCGTTATTAAAATGCGTCTTCATTAAAACCAAGTTTTGAGTCGACCAAGTCTTTAGAAAGTTTATTAAAAGAGCCCAGTTGTAACACGAAGCACATTTAAGCACCAACTCAGCGGGGAATTAAAACAATTATTAAACTCCACAGTAGACTTACTTGAAAAAATCTAACCGCCCTCCGTTCCTGTTCGTTTCGAAAACGGTTCCAACACCTCCTGCTTCTATACAGCCCTGAATTATAATTCCGACGCTTACTGCGATCATCGTTAATCCCTGCATTACGTCAGCTAAGATCGCCGCTTTCAGTCCCCCCTGAAAAATACAGAAGCAAATATGTTATTTCAGGCAGTAATGCTACAAAAATGTTCGTTTTTCATTTTTTAGACGTATGACAGACTTTTCAGCGGTGGAAATGATGAATTATTTTCCGATTTCAGCTGCAAAAGTGTTTGCTTTGCTAACTTACTCTGGGTATCTGAATTAAAAGTACAGATATTAAATGACGTGTTCTGATTTAGATAAATGAGAATTTGTTGGGATATTTCTTCCACAACGTTACCTTCGTGTACATGATAAATTAATACATTAAAAATATTTCATGCACTTAAATTTGCAAGGAAAGGCAAGTAAAGGTAACTGCATAAGTTGTAAAATTGAAGTGGAGCACGTTTACTTAGTGCATTTGCGTTGTGAAAGGTAAACTTTGACAATGCAACATTTCTCCATATTACTTATCGAATCTCAAGAACTCATGCAACCACATGTAAGTTACAAGTTGCCGTCTGGTAACTTTACAATAGGTTTGAGGTTGAACTACCAAATGTTTAGACTATTCGTTTCCAATAAGTAACACATGAAACGAAGCAGTCAAATTAAAACGTCCACAGTATGTTACATTACTTTAACTAGCCACATCAAAGGCAGTGGATATGCAACGAGATTAATAAGAATACCTACCTAAAGTTTTACGTCCTATTGCCCTATATCATTAATTTACAGGAGATGCCATACTCTGTGCAGCTAACATTAAGTATGCATATTTTATGAAGCACTTACTCACTTGCCAAGGAGGGTGTACTCGAAAGAGTCTTGTAATTTAATAAGGATAAAGTACTTATCAATCCATTAAAGTTTTTGTACGTCTTTCTTAAATAATCTTGCGTTTTAACATCAGACTAATTTTTCACCCTATAGATGTACTGGCAGAAAGCTCTATCCGATTGAAAGCTTCGAAATTAACCTGAATCTTGTAATTCGGAAAATTGACTGTGCAAATATTGTTCCAAATCTGACTATTCTTTTAAACCAAAAACTCAAATTTGCTGGAACTTCTTAATTTGCCTGTGACGCTCATATTAAATATTTTAAAAGAAAGATTGATGTTTTTCTATTTAATAATTAGACTTGAACTTACTATAATTGTATTTATAGCTGTAAACTTGTATCAGGAACAATGTAATTTGGTTTACATTACTTAATTTACTCGTATATCCATGTTAGTGGTGTTTTATAAACAATTTAGCGATTTGTATTAACAATTAGCCTAAATCCCAAACATGTGTATTAATTAATTAATTAAGTGAAAAATGAAACACTGAATAAAATCGCTTGGTTTAACTATAATTTGTATGTATAGTATTAAACTTGTCTCAGAAGCAATGTAATTCTGTTTAAATTATGTAGTTTACTCGTATATGTACATTGTACATCACTGGTATTTTATAAACAATTGAATGTTTCCTATTAATAATTACCCTGAATCGCAACAACATCAGCATTAATTAATTAAGACAAAGTAAGGGAAGAAAATCGCTTGAGTTAACAGTAATTTGAATTTATAGCAGTAAACTTGTTTCACAAAAAATGTAATTCTGTTTACACTACGTAATTTACTTGTATATGCGTATTAATGCACTTTTATATACAATTAATTTTTTTCTCTTAATAGTTAGTAGTCTTAAGTAGTAGCCAGAGTATGAATAAGATATCTATTAATTAATTGAAGAAGATGTGAAATACTAAATATCATCCCTTGAGTTTACTATAATCTGTATTTATAGAAGTATCCTAGCCTCTCAAACAATGACACTTTTGTACATTACATAGTTTACTGATATATGCATGCTAATAGTATTCTAAATAAGAAATCAGGGTTGATCCAATATATTAGTAATAAATTGATTAAGGGAAACATGGTACACTGAATAAAATTGCTTGACTTAATTGTAATTTATATCTATAGCAACTTGTCTCAGAAACAATGTAAGTTTGTATACATTACCTAGTTTACTCCTATATACATGTTAGTGATGTTTGATAAACAATTTAATGTTTTCTATTAATAATTAACCCGAATCCCAATAACATCAGTATTAATTAATTAAGGGAAACATGAAACACTGAATAAAATGACTTGACTTATCTGTAATTTGTA